>CATIWM010277104.1:0-12939 GCA_949671775.1 Mallotus repandus
TGTTTATTTTGTTTTTAATTTTTATTTCATTATTTTAATTTTTTATTTATTATTTTAATTCGTTCTAACCATTTTTATTTTTTATATTTTATGCTTGTGTGATGATGGAGACGCGTGATTAAACTTTGGAGAACTCATGAAGATCAATAGAATGCCATGAATAAAATTTTGTACTTGAACATAACTTTTAGGTTTCTTCGTATTTTTTTTTATTTTGTTGGTTTTTTTATTTTGTATTTATATTTATTTGGCTTTTTGGGTTGTATTTAATTTCATTTTAATTTGTACATAGGAATTGTAATAGCCCCGGCAGTGGAAAATAGTGAAACCTTTACTTTCTGCCTTTTAAAATTAATTAGTAAATTAGGTCTACTTGGTAAAAATCCTAATTAATAGCATTTTTTAGGTTGCATGTAAATAATTAGGGTTAGTATCACTTAATGTATGTTTTTATGTGTTTATTTGTTTATTTGGCCTTGTTTGTTTATTTTTGTTCATTTTGAGCCCCAAGCCCACGTTAGGTCTAACTCACTAATAAAATAGGCCCTTAAAATTGGTTTTAGTTTTAATTAATTGAAAATCAATTTAGGCCTATCTAGGTTAATTAAATTTAGGTCCATTTTCTTTGATTAGTTAAAATTCAATTTTGATTAATTAAAATTCAATTTTGATTGATTAAAATTCAATTTAGACTTAGCTTAGCCTACAAAAGCATTCTACTAAAGCATTTTCTTTTAAAATAAATAGATTCAAGATTATTTCATTTAAATTAAAAATTAACTAGAATTAGGCCCACTAACTTAATTCTATTTTCTTTTAAAATTTAACAGACTTAAGCCCATTTCTTTAGAAATTAAAAATTATAGACATATGCACATTAACTAATTCAAATGTAGCCAACCTTGGTTCATTATTTCACTTGTAAATGAAATGTAGATTTAGCTAACTTTCAATTAAAATCAATATAGTTTAAAATTAACTAGGGATGCTCCGTCTTAAATGAATACAATTCTTATATGCTTTTTCATAGACTGGTTGCCTTAGGGTTAAATGGATGATTAATTAGGGCTTAATGAAATTATATGTAATTAGGGAAAAACTTAGTAATTAATAAAGTAATTCTAAATGAACACGAGACTAAAAGAAGTTGATATTCCGTATCCAGAATTTTCTGGTTGTGGTGCTAACTTTCTTTTAGAGAATCGAGTTATCACCACCATCGAATTGTCCCAGTTATTACCCTAGATGGCGACTCCTTATCTCCACGCTATGTTTTTGTGATATAGTAGTGTGTTTCCTGGAGCCTTGAGCTCAAACAATGTTTCGGTTGCCAAAATTTTGGACGCGTGCTAAACCCCACCATCTACACCTGGTGGAAAATATTTAGCTAGGAATGCCTCGACAATAAATCCCTAGTGGTAATCGATTGTTGTGCTAATGAATTCAGCCATAACTTAGTTTTATCCCTTAAAGAGAAAGGAAAAAGCCTCAACTTCACAACATCTGAACTAAGCCCATTCATCCTAAATGTATTACAAAATTCCAAAAATCATGCGAGATGGGTGTTAGGGTCTTCACTCGGTAGACCTCCAAACTGAAATTGTGAACCATTTGAGTTATCACTGGTTTGATGTTGGTGCTAAATTGCATATAGTTTTTAGGCTCATTTTAGCATGCATTTTCAAGAATTAGATTGCATTTAGTTAGTTTAGTTAATAAAAATATGTACTTTTATGTTTTTTTTTGTAAATTTTTCAATGAAAAGAGGAACTTGGAGGTGGATGGTGCTAAGATGGGCATGAAGAGGGCAAAAACAGAGCAAGGGAAATAGAGTTGGAGTACTATCATGGTCGTGGCTAGGTGCACGATTACAAGATGTTCGAATCTAGGTCAAGTAAATTTAGTGCTAAGGTTCTGTGATGACCACGAGAGATGCACGATCGTGGAGTCCTTATGCCCAAACCTTTTGTAGTGAGTGTGGCGGAGTAGCAATTATCACTCCCTCATAATGAGCCCCTCTATCATGGTTGTGGGAGTATTAACGATCACAGACGGTTCATTTTCAGCAAAGAATATGCTGACGTGTAGGATCTTAAAGAGCAAATCTAGGGGAATAAGAAAGGTTATTCTACAATGGGGTATAAAAGGAAAATAGCCCTAGATTTTAGCACAAGAATTCTCATTCCAAAAACCAATCAACCAATACACCTAAGTGAGAGAAGAAAGAGGAGAAAAAGAAGCTTGAAGAAGGGGACACCATTGAAGATATTTAGAGCTTCTTGATAACATTTCTATATCCTTTCTCTACTTATGAATACAATTTTGTTATTATTTTGGGTTATATTTTTATTAAATATTGAATATTAAAGCCATGAGTGGCTAAGTTTCCTTTTATTCTTAGGATTTGAAACCCATTTGATTTAAGTTAATGTTACAGATCTAGTTTTTATTATCTTGCATATTGTGTTTATTGTGCTTGTTGAATGCTATAAATGGCCAATTATAGCTCTAGTCTAAGGTTATAAATTGAGAGATGGCAACCTTCGTAGACCAATAAACACAAGTTGAATGGGTTAATGACTTGAGAGAGCTTAACTCGATTCAATTCTCTTATGGGTTTGCTTAATGCCTTGCTAATTTGATATTAACTCATTTCCTTGGTGATGATGAGAGTTAAGCTATGGTTTCGTGCTTTAATTGATTCATGAATGTTGAGTTAAACATTACTTGATAGAGAGAGAGTGTGTGTTTAATGATTAATGAAAACCTGAAATTTGTAAGTAATCTAAATGGGTTTATTCATTAACTTAATGATAATGTGGTGCTCAAATTCCTAATAACATTATCACTATATTGATTTTCTTTATCCATTGCTTGGTTTAGTAGTTGTTTAATTTGCTTGTTATCTAGTTTTATAATTGTTCATACTCAAGTTAATTGTGAAGCTTTAAACAAGACTAACTAAAGCTAATATGTGTTTAATTATCAATCCTTATGGGAATGATACTTTACTTATCATTATATTACTTGTCGCAATCCGTATACTTGTAGGTATTGCAAGAGAGCAATGAGTTTTTGGCGCAGTTGTCAGGGAATTAAAATAATTAAAATCATAGTTAGTTGTAGTTATTTTGGATTGGAGCATTTGTTTTTCATTACTCATTTTTAATTCAGTTTCACTCTGTTTTAGGTAAATTTCTTGTGGTGTATGCCAAACACTACATGTATAAGGATTGCACCACTAGTTTACATACATTCCAGATTTGTCTAAATTGAAGAAGGAAAATCGTAGAAGGTCAAGAAGTGTAGCTAGTAAGATGGCTGAGCAATAAGAAAGGGAAGAACAAACTCTTTTAGAATTCGCTTTGCCCAGTTTAGAGGGTGTACAACAGAGCATAGCGAGGCCAAACATTCAAGCTAACAATTTTAAGATTAAACCAACTATTCTACTGATGATTTTGTCTACAGTTCAATTTCATGGACTTGCTTCTGAGGATCCAAGTGCATACATCGCTAATTTTTTTGGAAGTTTGCAATACCTTTAAGTATAATGAAGTGTCTGATGATGCCATTCACCTACAACTAATACCATACATTTAAGTACAAAGCAAAGGCATGTCTCAATTCTTAACCACCAGCTTTCATAACAACTTGGGATCTTCTAACGAGGGCCTTTCTAGCAGAGTATTTCCCACCTTCCAAGATGGCTAAGATCATTAAGGATAATACAACATTTTAGTAATATGATACTGAATCCTTGTGTGATGCTTGAGAGAGGTTTAAGGAGCTGCAAAGGAGTTGTCCATATCATGGTCGTCTAAAGGATGTTCTTATGCACACTTTCTATAATGGAGTAACAAGGTTTATAAGGGATACAATAGATGTAGCCATTGGAGGTTCTATTATATAGAAAATGGTGGATGAAGCATTTGAATAGTTGGAAAAAATGGCTAACAACAACTGTCTTTGGCCATCTGAGAGGCAACTACCTCCTAAACAAGGTGGAAGGATAGGTGTTGAGATGGTAACATCATTATAAGCTTAGATTGCTGTGTTTTCAAAGAAAATTGGTGACTTAAATTCAAAGAGTAATGTTATTCCCTTAACTTCTAAGGCACCTTATGAATATTATCATATGCTTGGATACTCTAGTTTTGAAAGTGGTTATGGAAATGGCAATGTGTTTGGAGATAGTATGATTGAAAATTGCAGCCATGTTGGAGGTTAATTCCAAGCAAGATAAGCTAACAATCCTTTCTCTAACACATATAACCAAGTATGAAGGAATCATCCTAATTTTTCTTGGAGTGACAATTAAAATTCTTAGGGGTTTTCCAATTAGTTTGCTGATCCACCACCACCCGGATTTCAACCACAATTAAGACATAATAGGTTCATAGCAGTTAAGATAAAATTAGACAAGTTCTTTGATGCCATAACCTCTAAAATGACAAGCCAAGTAGAAAATAAAAAGAGGATGGAAGCTAAGTTAGATCAAATGGACAAGAATCATGCCTTTTCCATCTATAATATTAAAGTTCAATTAGGTTAATTTGCTAATGTGGTTACTACTAGAGCTCTAGGACATTTACCTATCAATATCAAAGTTAATCTAAAGGAGCAAGTCAAGGCCATCACATTGAGAAGTGGCAAGGAGTTAAAGTTACCTAATGAAGTTCCATTGAATGTTTAAGACAATAAGGAAAAGTAAAAGAAGAAGTGTGAAGAAGCAAAAGAGAATAGCAAGGGCAAGCAAATTGATGTGTAAGAGAAGCAAGTGGAGCAGCCCTCTTTTATTGACATATCCAAGCATGCTCCAAGGCTTCTATTTCTTTTGAAGCAAAGGAAGTTAAATGAAGATGAGAAGAGATTTGCAAAATTTCTGGAAACATTCAAGATGTTAGAACTGGAGTTGCCATTATTTAAAGCATTAAATGAGATGCCTAAGTGTACCAAGTTTCTCAAGGACATAATCACTAATATAAGAAATAGGGATGACAATAAAATAGTGCCCTTGAATGAGACTTGCAGCTCTACTATTTCAAGAAAAATTCTTGTCAAACTCAAAAATCCAAGGAGTTTTACTATCCCTTATGTTGTTAGTGCTAAAGAATTTTGAAGTGTTTATGTGATCTAGGTGCTAGTATTAACTTGATGCCTTTATCTCCTTTCAGGGAATTGAATCTTGGTGAAGTATTCAACACTAATATGTCTCTTCAATTAGTGGATCACTTTATTAAGAAGCCTTTTGTTGTGATTGAGGATATGTTAGTCAAAGTAGACAACTTTGTGTTTTCGGTGGACTTTGTGATATTGGATTTTGAGAAAAATAGGAATTGTCCATTGATCTTGGGGAGACCATTTTTAAACATAGGGAAGGCACTTATTGATATTTATGAAGGCAAGATGACTTTGAGAGCAGGAAAAGAAAAGGTGGAATTCCTAATGAACAAACTCATGCAAGATGTTGAGGTTGAAGAGCATTATGTGAAAGTTGAGGCAATAGAGAGGAAAAGGGTAACTAAAGCAAAGCCAACCTCAAGCAAGCAACAATGCATTAAAAAAGATGAACCTTTGCCTTCTCAATATTATCACAAGACTAAGAATGCCAAAATAGGGGTGAATTTAAAGAGAAAAGCAATGCAAGTTCTTAAGGCAGTATATATTCCTAAAAGGCACAACTATTCCAAGGATAAGGCTATGGATCAAGACTTACAAGATTAGGGAGGTGATAGTCAATAGTTTATGGAAAGGTGGGGAGATGTTCATCCTCTATTTTTAATTGAGTAGTTAAATGGTGGAATGGTCAATCTAGTGACCTTAAATTAGCACTTTTTTACGTTCTTTATTATTTATATTTTAATGAATTTTATACGGTGTCATTTGCTTTATTTTGGTTATGTTTAAGTGAATAAAATAAGTGTTGATTTTGGTTTCAAGTTTTATTTCAGGTTCTGTCACGATTGCACAGTCAACCGCGATATTGAGCTCCCAATCGTTACATCTCAATGATCATGAGTCCCATACCGAGAAGCCCAGTTAGATACTGTCATGATCGTGGGCCTAGGGTGATTACTAGTTCAGCAGTCTAAATGCTTTATTTCCTTTCTGTCGCGATCATGAACTAATCAATGATCGCAGATCAACAAAATCCTGTAACATAACAACTCGATTTCTCTTTTCCTATTCTTTTTCTATTTTGAAACCCATAATGTCCACAAGAGTTGCCAACCCTAATAATCAATAAAAATTTAAAAACCCACTCCAATTGCTCCCATAAATCTCATAACGACCTTATTTTCAATCAATTACCATCATTTCCTTTACTCTCTCCCAAATTATGACACTCATTTTCCCTTCTTTCAAAACAGAGCATCACTTCTCATCAAATCCATGTTGTAGCCAAAGAAAAAGGTAAAGACCACGGTGGTCAGAACTCCACACCCAGATGAAGTGAGTTTTGCTGGCATTTATGGAGCTCCATTTCTAATTCTCTTTTAAGAGGTAGGAGATAAGTACATCAAACTCACTCATAGAACTTTTGTTATGCCTATCAGTTTAGATATGGAGATGTTAAATAGCATTAAACTTAAGGATATGGTTCTTGATCTTTATGATGGCTAGGGTGGAAGAAATTCATTGGATTGAATCATGACATTTACAAGGATTTAACACTAGAGTTTTACACAACTCTTAGACTAGCTGATAGTACTCATAAAATCTTTGAATTTTGATTCCTTGGGAAGCCTTATACCATTGATTATGAGCTAATGTTTAGGGTATATAGTTTTAGGAAAGAAAGCCTTTGTGAACCATCATCTCAGTACAAACCCAAGGTATTTTGGCAAGAAATTTCTAGATGAGATAAGACTTGGGATCCTCGTGATGCTCCTAATAGTTTCCTTACAAATCATAGTTACATTATTATGCATAAACTCATGTGCAATGCCATTTTTTGAAAAATTGAAAGTAATAAAATCTCTAGTCAGGAATTGTTGATGCTATGGTGTATGCACACATGTACATAAATTTCTACTACTTCATTTTTTAGACTTTGCATCATATTGTAAGAGCATAGAAAGCTTCAATCTCGATGGGACATATAATGACAAGTTGAGCATTACACTTCTATCTTTGATTCACTTACTCCTACAATGCCCTCTATTTTATAGAAAAAATTCATTGGGATCTACTCTTTTGAGTTGAAGTTATTACATCTTCAAAGGAGCTAAGGGACCCAACCACTAGGACGTGTTATCATTTGAGGAAGTCTATAATGCATAGGCAAAATTGACCCAAACCATACAAGAGTGAAGAAGACAAGGCTAATAAGGAGGAGGCAGAAGGAGAGGAGGAGTAGTAAATAGTTCAATCATCAAATGAAGGATGGATTCAAATATTTGCAAAGTTGGAGGCATTGGAGACTAAATTTGATGACAAATATTAGAATCTTGAAAAAATGGTGGAAGATAAATTGGACGATGTCAATGTTAAGCTCATTGACATTGAGACATACTTGTCCTATCACCACTTCAAACTCTAAGAATATTTCAAGGCCACGGGTCATAATATTCCATCACCCTCTCTATGAACGCCTTCGAACTCTCCATCGTAAGGGGAGTAAAGATCCTTTTCCCTATTTTCCTTTTTATTGTTAGTTTTAGCTTTGTTTTTAATACTTATACATCACATGTTCATATTAGTTGTTTGTGTGTTTTGTCTCTTTTTTTGGAGAATGTTTGTGCATATTTAAGTTTCTTATTATATTACTTAAACATTTTAGGCATTTAAGTTATCCACCACACACATTGAGGATAATGTGACATTCAAGTGTTTGGGGGGGGGGGGGGGGGGGCAATTTTGTATTTTGGTTTATCATGTGTATATTTTGAGTATAAAACATGCATTTCATTTCATTTTTCATGCACTTGTGTAAATTTAGCCCAAATAAAATGCTTGACACTTGAAATATTTGCACAATTATTATTATTGTGAGTTTTGTGTATGTTTATGGTTTTGTTGAGCTTATATTATTTAGTCTTCTATTAATGGGTAGTTTGATTTCTTTTAAGCTTTATTAACAAATTGAGTTGAGAATTATAAGCTTTTAATCAATTTAATGTGTGTTGTTGTTCATTTGATCATGAATATGAGTTGATGTTTTAGGAATTAGTATGGTGAATGAATTAAACTTCTTTCTAAGATTGCTTTTGGTTGTATGCAAAAGAAGTTATTAAAATCATTCTCTCCTATTATCTAAAAAAAAGAGAGAAAGAGTAAAGTGTGCTAAGGAACTCAAATTCCTTGTACTTTAATGCTATTGTAAAAAGAGTACGAGTATTCAAAGAATCCTTTTGACGATGTTCATGTTGAGTAATTCAAAAAAGATAAGAAACTACCAAGAGAGCGAAGAAAAGTACAAAAGTAAAAGAAAATAAAAAGGGAGAGAGTTCATTAAAAATAATTTTCGCATGCCAAATTGAGAGCTACCTTAGTTAGAGGTCTTTTCATTCACTAGTACTTTTCTTAAGATGTTGATTCATGATTGTGTGATTTTGAATGAACAACATGCTTTTCACTTTGTAATTTACATTTCTCAGCTTAATTTGTTAGCTTTGTTAATGAGATCTTTAAGCTAGTTATTAAAAGAAGACTGTAGTGTGAGCATGATGAAATTTTAGTATACACTTTATTCATTTCAATGATTATTATTGTTCTTTAGTTTGCTTGAGGACAAGCAAAGATTCAAGTGTGGGGGTATTTATTGGTGCTAAATTGCATATAGTTTTTAGGCTCATTTTAGCATGCATTTTTAGGAATTAGATTGCATTTAGTTATTTTAGTTAATAAAAATATATACTTTTATGTTTTATTTTATTTTTTAGGGAAAAGAAGAGCTTGGAGGTTGATGGTGCTAAGATGAGCATAAAGAGGGAAAAACAAAGCAATGAAAATAGAGTTGAAGTACTGTCACAATCGCGACTAGGTGCATGATCGTGAGATGTTCGAAGCTAGGCCAAGTAAAGTCAATGCTAAGGTTTTGTGATAATCGTGGAGTCTTAATGCCCAAACCTTCTATGGCAAGAATGATAGAGTAGCAATTGCCACGCTTTTATAATGAGCCCCTCTATCACAGTCACAGGAGTATTAACAATAACAAATGGTTCATTTCCAGCAAGGAGAATGCTGAGGTGTATGATCGTAATGAGCAAATCTAGGGGAATATGAAAGGACGTTCTAAAGGGGGTATAAAAGGACAATAACCTATGGTTTTGTGCTTTAACTAGTTCATTTAAATCTAGGGGAATATGAAATTATGTTCTAGCAAATCATTTCCTTAGTGATGATGAGAGTTAAGCCATGGTTTTATACTTTAATTGATTCATGTTTGTTGAGTTAAACATTGCTTGAGAGAGTGTGTTTAATGATTGATGAAAACCTGAGAATTGTAAGTAATATAAATGGGTTTATTATTAACTTAATGATAACATGGTGCTCAAATTCCTAACAACATTATCACTCTATTGATTTTCTTTGTCAACAACTTAGTTTAGTAGTTGTTTAATTTGCTTATTATCTATTTTATAATTGTTCATACTCAACTTAATTGTGAAGCTCTAAACAAGACTAACTAAAGTTAATAGGTGTTCAATTGTTAATCCTCGTGGGAACGATACATTACTTATCATTATATTAATTGTCACAATTCATATACTTATGGGTATTGCAAGAGAGCAACATTTGATATCAAAGTTGTTAGCTTCAATGGTTAACCTCACAATGCTGTTTTGGTTACTCCCGGATTTGACATTGTGTACTCTTGAAGAGCACGTGTTTTCAATTGTTGGCCACTTTGACTTTCAACTATTGTTTGCTTGTCTCTTTCATGCTCTTCCTTTTAGTTCTTTTCACATGATTTATTGATCTCAGGGTTTATCTTCTATAGGTTAGATTTTTAGGGTCGAGTGTTCGTAAACTAGCAAAAATCCTAACAAATAATGAACAAAAAAAAGTAAGCAATAAAAGAAAAAAACTAGTCTAAGAGAAGTAAAAATTAAATTAATATTAATTTTGTCAATCCCAGGCAATGGCGCCAAAAACTTATTGTGCTTAAAATCCCGAAGTGTACAAATCGTGAATTGTAGTATAAAAGATATCATTCCCACGAGGGTTGAATATTGATTACTAATGTTTTTACTTATTTCTTTAACTAGAAAAAGATTAAATGAATAAAAAAAACAATAATGAAATCATAAACAACTAAAACTTAAAAGAAAATCAATTAATTGAAACCTAAAGATTGGAATTTGTTTCACGATTTGAGATCGATCATGAACAATTTAGTTTTTATTTCTTTTGATTTTAGTTAGGGTAATTGTTTTAAATTACTTTATGTCTCTTCTGAGCTTAAGTAAGAATATCAAGATTAAAATCTAACCTACTTATATGGTTAAAGGTTAATTAAAATGCATATGTGGTCAAGTGGTCTAAGTCCTATGAGTTTTAAGTTAGCAAATTCCCTTAACATTCATTGGTTAATCAATCCATAAACATGAAATCAATTGGGCCTAATGTTAAAAGCAAGCAAATAAATCACAACACATAGAATTAACTAAAAATCAACATAATAACTAAAAAAATATGTTCAATCATATCCTAGAAAGCTAATCCAATTCCAAACCCTAAAGAAATTTAGTTGCATATGGCTTCAATGCCACAAAGGAAAAAAAATAAACATTAAATAAAATAATAAGAGAATGAAGACGTAGAATAGAAAAACTCATTTTGAGGATGCTTGAATTCTTAAACTATTGTTCACCTACTTTCACTTTTATATGAAATTTTTAGTTTTTTCATTTGAGTTTCTTACCTTTTTTTCTTTTTGCAATCGAGTGTTCCAACTTTAAAAATGCCTACCAAAGTAGTGCTTATGGTCGGTGAGCTAATGACTCTATGCCTAAGTGGACGAATTGGGCTCTATTTGCTACTTAATAACCTTCCATATCATCATCCACTCATACAAGATAAAGTAAAAGATAAAAATAACCCTGTAACCTAAAAAAGCAAAGATTGTTTATTTATTTGTATTTGTAAGCTAGTGATTTTGAAAGCTAACTTAGGGGTTTGGTTAGAAAAAAAAAATGGTGAAGATTTACAGCATTTGAAAGCACAAATTTGAAGTTGAGCTTAATGATTAAAATAAGGAATTGAAGATTATCATTTATTTGGGTTGTAAAAGGTATGTTCTTCTCTTATTGAAAGTATCTTTGTTTGCATTATAGGAGAGATTAATCTTTTAGAGCTCACAACTTTAGAGCTGAAGAGAGTGCACCGATTTTTTCTACATGAAATGTGCTTTTTCTTTATTCTCGTTTTAGAAGACAATTTGTTTGCTAAAAAAGGTGATGTTTACTGAAAAAGTGAAGGAATCTTATACTTTTCTTTTTTTCTTTATCAAAAGTTTTTGTTAGGATGGAGGAGCACATTATTGATATTTTTTTTATTGGGGTTCATTTTTGAATGAGAAATATGGGTGTGAAGTTTCTTATTTGGAAGGATTTTAGTATGAAATGATATTAAATATTGGCAATTTTGTCCTTAGTGGCCTAGAAAGTTCAATACAGGAGGTAGTGGGCAATAGAAAAAATGCGAAGGTCCACTTTAGGAAACTGAAAAAGCCTTTGTATCTTTGTTTAATGTTGCTATGTGAGGGGATCGAGTATACTTTTATAGAACTAATAAAAAAAATACAAAAGAATTGAACTTTATATGGAACATGAAGTTAGGCAAAAAAATTCACATGGTGGGGTAAAGGATGAGCAAAATAATGCTCCCTCTATTCCTAAATAATTGTCGTTTAAGGATTCTTCACATAGATTAAGGAATGTATTTAATATATGTATAAAATACTATACTACCCTTATATTAATTCTCTCAATCAATTATTAGCTTTTATAGTCCTAACAGGAGTATCTATTTAATTAATTCTCTTATTTAAAAAAAATTAAAACAGAAAATTAAAGAGCTGTCAAAACTCCTACTGCATAAACTTACTGGTGGCCCAAATTCTGGAGGAATGATTATCCTTCTCTTGCCAGTTGCCACTAGGTCTCATGTCTCGAATTCCTTCTTCAAATCTTGTATACCAATTTTTCTTTATTTTAACAAATTTCAATGTACACTTTGAAAAGATATAGAGAAAAAAAAACAAGTTTAGGTAGGTTTAGTCTCTATGTTATGTAGCCTAGAGGAAAGGCAAATGCTATTAACGTAATTAAAAAAAAATGTCTTTTCACCTGGAACCACTGCGTTAGTGCCCACATGGATTTTGGGAAATGCGATGGCCTGACTCATTATAACCAATATAATGGAAAGTCAATTGCAAAGTTTCTAAATCAGCAGCTCACTGATTACTAATAAATAAGGATACAATGGGAAGAAAAGTAAACTTTATGCTTTGATAACCGAGAACGTCAATTATTTAGGAAAAAAAATAAACCCCTAGAATGAAAATTATTTAGGAATAGAGGGAGTAGTGCTGAAAATGTGGTGGTTAAGGAAGTAAATAGAGTTATTAATAAAAAAATGAAGCAAATAAAGTTGGATTGGTAGAATGTTCTTTGACACAACCACCCTTACTAAATGAAATAAATGCAATATTAGGTAGCTTAAATAATGTGCAAGTTGATGCTTTTATTTCAAATGAATTTTTGGGTAGTATTTCCAAAGATGTACTTAAAGGAAATGTTGTTAGATGTGCATAAATTTTAGGTACTAATTTAGAGAGGCAAAGGCAAGTGATGAAGTTGTAGCTGAAGAAAATTATATAGATGATGAAAGAGATGGTAATTTTAAAACTGGTGAAGAGTTAGATGAAAAAGATGATGAAACTGTGTTAGCTGATTGTGAATGGCTCTCTGATTTTGATGATGATAAGTT
>CATIWM010277198.1:0-12169 GCA_949671775.1 Mallotus repandus
TGATTATGAATTTTATTCTTTGAATATATATATATATATATATATATATATATATATATATATATTGTATTTAAGAGAGAGTTTGTAGAAATTCTTTTTATATTTAAGACGATGACTTTAATTATATATATGAATTGTTTCATCTACCTAATATAAATTAAAAAAAAATTAAGAATATGAGAATTTAAAGTTTAATTTTAATTTATTATTACATTATATTTTTTTATTTTTGACTTGTATATTAATTTCCTTTTTTTAAAAAAAATCATCAATAACAATTTAAATTAAATTGTAGTTCTAAAAAGTAAGCAGTTGCTTGCTTCCTTCTTCCATAATGATCTAAAAATTCAGTTACTAACACCTTTACTACGGGCAGCACCGTTACCAGGAAATTTAAGTTCTTTCATAACATGAAAATTGATCATAATTCATCTATACAAATAAAAATTCAACAAACTTCAGCATTTTAACTGTGATTTCCAGAGCATTAACATTACATCTCATATCTAATACGAACTTGAGCAAAGACCGAACAAAAATTAAATACGCAAGATATTACACCAGAAAAACTATTGTTTGTACATTAGAAATTTTAAATTTTTTTGGTTCTATGAGATTATAGAGGTAATTTATTTATGCAAACTGTTTCTTAAACGTTTTATAAACTAAAAATATAGAAATATAAAACAAATAGAAAGTGAGATGTTCTTGTAGATTTAAGGATCTATGGAGTTTATATATATATATATATATAACCAGAACTGTAATCATTGACACAAAGATTACCCATTTAAGAACCAATTCAAGCAACTATTTTGAGAAACCAAAAAAAAAAGCATCAATTCCAGCTTACACAGCAAGAATCTTTAAGCAAAAATAATAAAATAACAGCAAACGAGGCAGCGCTTGCTTTTGCAAAGTTGGCTCATTCTATTGCTGACTTTCAAGAGTGGTCTTCTCCTTCTTTAATAAGTGTTCTGGACATCTTGGCTAGAGATAGCCTTTCTGTTTTTTAATGCAATCTTCTTTATTAAAAAAAAAAGTAAAAATGACAAATTCCTAATACAAGAAACATATTGAATTGAAAGGTACCTTAAAAAATTTTCGATAGAAGAAACAATCCGACCTTGTATGCTATGACAGTACAGTAGCAACGACAACGCTTTCGCTTTAGGAGAGAAGAAAAAGAGGTTTTAGGTTTTGTGATATATCATTTGAAAAATGTTAGATGTTGGAACTCGCGATATAAACAGTAAAAAATTTGTCAAAAACTTTTAACATGTTATGATATTTGTGAAAAAAATTGTAATATTTTTAAAAAAAAAATTCAAGTTGTGATTTGTTTTAAAAATGGAAGTAGTTTATGAAATATTTTTGTAAAATCCTAAAATATTATTTCTTTTAAGAAAATTCTATCATTATTTGATTTTTTTAATTACTTTTATTTTATTTTATCTTAATCATCGTTTATATTTTATCACCCAATGGTGGTTGTTGACAAAGCATCTGTTACTTTCTAAAAAACAATTTATAGAATGCATTTTTAATGTAATTTTATGGGCTTGCAACCTCCAACAGAATTGAAAACCCCTTATTGCTACAGAAGCTTTTGTCTTGATGAAAGGCCTAGCCCATAACCAAACTTTAATTCTTCTTCGCCCGAAAAAAAAAAAATCATTTGCAATCTCTGAAAACTAAACCCCAAATCCCTTATCCAAAACCGAGTTCCTTTTCATCAGCAGAGAAGAGAGATACAACATGGTCTGATGCTCTTCTTTGCAACACCATAACTTCATTTCTCTATCCTTAACAAGTTTCTCTTCTTTTCTGAAATCCCAAAAGAAAAATGCTACCCATGGCAATTCAATCTGGTGCAAGTGCTGTTTTAACATGCTCATCATTTCCTTATCAGATACCCTTTTGCAAGTCAATCAAGAACAGCATTTTTGTTAATAAAAAATCCAATCTTTTACACTCATCAACAATTCTTAACCCAAAAATCATACCCTTTTCAAGAAACCAAAGACTGACTGCATTTGCCTCACCAGAAGCTCTCACTGTAGAAGAAGAAACCACAGAAACTGAAGAGCCCGCTTTAGATGAAGAAATTGAGGTGTAAATCTTTCTCTCTTTTTTTTTTCCCTCTAGCTAATACTTACAGGTATTTGTGAATGATTTAGCTCAATGTGTATCTTGAATTTTTGCAGAAAGTCGAAGTGGCAGTGAAGCAAGTGGAGAAACCGAGATTGGTGTTGAAGTTCATATGGATGGAGAAGAACATCGGGTTGGCACTTGATCAGGTAATTCCTGGACATGGTGCTATTCCTTTAAGTCCTTACTTTTTTTGGCCAAGAAAAGATGCATGGGAAGAGCTAAAGACTACTCTAGAGAGTAAGCCATGGATATCCCAGAAGAAGATGATTATACTTCTTAATCAGGCTACTGATATCATCAACTTGTGGCAGCAAAGTGGTGGCAATCTTACCACATAACCAACCAAGACGTTTTGGTTTATTTAGTAGGTGATTGTTGTTGTGTTTAGGCGCTGAGTTAGCTAGTTGCTTAAAATTACATCCTCTTGAACCATTGATCCTTATATAATTGAAGGACGAATTATGTTCACGGCTTCAGCATCTCTATTTGAATTGCTGGTTTGTGTAAATCTGCCACATTTCAAGTATACATGAATTGGAAGTTCAGCTCTGTCTGAATTATTGGCTTATATTTTGCTTTGACAAATATTTCCCTCATGGACGAGTTTTTATTAGAAATCCTTGCAAATCGGTGCCTTGTTCTGCAACACTTGATGTTCAGCAGGTTAAATTATATGCTCAAAGCCAGACAGGTCAATTTGGTTTAACATTTAACATCATTACATGAATAAATTCCTACCAGTCTTGCTTGTGAAGTAGGAAGGGGAATAGTGTTCATTATTCACCTTAGCTGATTTTAAACTAATAGCCAAAGGCATGAACTGGTGTACCTGTGTTGCTAAAGAAACCCCGTAACGACAAACTATATGCTAACCAGTGAAGAACATAACTTTATCGTACATCTATAATTTGATCCAATTCTAGATGCGATGTTCTTCCATCAAGGTATTCGCTGTTACAACGCAGTTTCAGTGAGTACAGTGAAGTGCAAAAACTGCATTCAGACCCTGATCCTATTGGGGATCCAGCATCCTTCAATTGTAACATGGGGATGCTATGCTTTTGATGTTTGTGCGCTTGCATGGTGTATGATTCAAACTTGTAGGCTTACAACAGAGATTTTATATCCACATAACAACCATATCTCTCCCTGTGTATGGATACCGTGTTTACCATCCAAGAAAACATAAAAAGTAAGATCCTGTAAACATAAAAGAATTCAACTAGAAGATTTTGTCACAAGTATAACAAATAAGATACAAAATGGAGTACATTTTTCCTTTTAATACAGACACGGATGCCAAATCTCCATTTAGACATAACATTCAAATTGGTCTGAAGCCTGTAGAATGCCTGTGCATGTACTTTTGAACAGCATATAGCTACTGTTCCTCCTCAATATTCAAACAGAGAAGATAGGCCGCCAAACCAACTACTGGAACAAATCTAAGATAGTTCACAACATCAATCTTGCTCTTCTGAACGTTCTGTAAATTGTCACCTATCAGCCAAGGCTGGAAGACAATGTAAAAACATATATCCCAGATGAAGGCATAAGCGAGCCTCTCTGATCCTAGGTAACTAATCAAGAACTCCCATCTCTCTGTTATGCTCCCAAAATCACCATCCATCCTCCCATATAAGGCCCATAAAATAGATACTAGACATACAAATCCACCGATCAGCCCCACAATTGGTGCACCATTTGTCATCGCCAAGCCCAGTTGAGAGCGCTTTTGTGGAACAGATTTGGAATCAGCCTTATTTAGCCGGATAGCCATGTAAGGTATTAAAAATGCTGGTATTACATGAAAAATAATGACACTGTGGTTACCACATAATTCACAACAACAACAAGAAAACATATGCATAGAACCAACATGGTCAAATTAATCTATTTCCTCGTTAAACACGAGTTCAGGAAGCATACTGTTTGTGAGGAACATCTGCAAGCCCCACAAAACGTCTAATGACCCTTTGTACCTATCCCTCTTACAATCTGTGAACAGCAAAGGAGCAAACATGAAGGTCCATCCAATAACGAAGTTGAATAATCCTTCAGAAACCTGACAAAAGAAAGATTCCATGTTTAGCTACAAAAATACTAAAGGAAAAAAAAATACTAAGAGCCCAGATTCTTACTGGGTGAAGCACTTGAGCATCAATGAGATGTACGCCAACTACTCTGCCAAAAAGTTCATTGCAAAATATCATCAAGGTTAAAATGCTTTCTCTAGTGAAAATTCAAACAAAAAAAAGGGCTGAAAAGAAAAAATGCAAAATCATCAAGGCCATATTTTGGTGTGCGTGGTAAATGGGAATACATTCCTATTCCTGGAATGGGATTCAAGCTTTTTAGTTTGGTAAATAAGGAATCCAAATTTTTTATGATACTTTTGTATTTTGAAAAGGTTGAAATTAGTGACAATAACATCTATTTTTTATCTATAATTTCTTCGAATATTATTAAAATTTTATCTGTTATTTCAAAAAATTAAATTAAAATAGAATTCATTCAAACAAAACATTCATTTTCATTTCCATTTCATTTTCAAAACGTACTGACTTAAAATTAAAATATAATTTCATATAGAGCGAGTAACAAAAGTAAACCAACTCTTATGAAATTTATAAGAAAAGTAAATAACAACACTGCTTACATCTTCTAAAAGAATCTCCACAACAATAACAATAGCTAAATTTTCAATATGATATTTTATATCAATTGAGGCAGTATTATGTTTTTGGACTTTTAAGCAGTGCTTTTATGGCTGCTCCTATTGTTTTAGGATTGATCATGATAAGTGATTTTGGTTTCTTTCATATGCATACATCATTTGCATCTATAACTATAATCATCTCCAAGGTCTCTATACCACATGATACAGGTGAAAGACACATACATACCAGAATTAATCAAAGGCAAAATGAAGAAAAAATTGAGAGAAAGTCCAATGAGAGAATTTAGAGTATCCTTGCTAATAGCCCACAATGGATCTCCCTGTTCCATACACAGATACCGATACATCATTTGTCAACAAAATTGATCAACTCAAATCTTTAAAAACAGAACTGCAAATATATGTAATAAGCTTATGAGTACTCACAGGGGCATAAGGAAGCAAAAAGAGCCACAAAATGTAAACTCCTTCAAAAGCCCATAATACTATCTGAAGCAGTTTCCGCGTATTATCATCTTCAGAGAAAACGGCGGGGTCTGAGATGGTGGGTCGGCGGCGAGAAGCGTGGCAAGCGAAGAAAGTGTTCAATTTAAATCCATTCTTGTTCTTATCTGAGTTAGTGAGTGGTGGTGTAGTTACAGGCCAAGATTTGATACTGATGGTGTCCAAGCGAGGAGTAAGCTTAGTTTTTGTGTAGAATTGGTAATGGCGAGAGATTGATGGCCTTGAATTGCAGTCGCAGAGCAGAGCTTGAGCTACGACTCCAACTTGGTATGCTGCCATGCTCGTGTTCTTTTCTCCGGCTAATGCACAACTGGCTCAGCTTTAAACAAGAGGAGAGGTTGAAAAAATATACTGCCTCCTGGCATGATATTTAGCAAAATTACTTCTACACATAAATTAAAAAAAGTAATTAATTATAATTATTTTATGTATTTTTACTATTTTATTATTAAAATATTTTTATTTATATTTTTTATTTTATTAAATGTAAAATATTGCTTGTTTAATATTATCAATAAGATGACAACTTATAATAAATTAAATATCTTATTAATTTAAAAAAATATCACCAATATTTAATAAAAAATAATTTACATTTAGAAATTAAACATCACTATTATAATAAAAAAATTAAAAATACAGCTAAAAAAATTTTACACTAATATTTGAAAAAAAAATGACACTATTTTAAAAAATATATAAAAATTCTGCCAAAATATTGTTAGAATTTTGATTTTTCGTTAGTTTTAACTTTAAAGAATAGTAAATGGATAGTTATGTAAAAATAATGATAACAAGAGTATTAATATAATAATAAAATAACATTAAAACTTTAATATATTTATTAAATATATTAATTTAAACTCAAAAATTAATGATATTATCAATATAATTAATGAAGATGTTAACAAATTTCAACCTAAAATAAAAATATGAATAAAGTTTTGGAACATTCTAAAAAAGAAATTTTAGCGATAAGATACAACCACGTATCCAGCGTAAAATTTCAAATTTGAATACGGCATCGTTTCAGTATCGTCAATCTTTGTGCGGAGCAAGCTTTTCTAGCCAGCCAAACAAACAAACAAGCATTGGTCGTTTAGATTTAGGCTTATTTTAATCTGTTTGGTGGTAAAATAAAATAAAGCAAGAAATCACAAGGCAATTTTCCCGCGCATTTTCTCTCTGCTTCTCGATCGGAGAAAATGGCTCCTAAATCCGACAGCGCTGAAGGTAAATACAACTGCCGCAACAGCGACAACGATTCATATGATTAATGGCTTCTTTTATGAGTTTTTTTTGTAATTTATTTTTTTGGATTTAAATGGCAATGCATCGAATTTTTCAGTTTCATTTCACTCCGATCAATGAACTTGTAATCTCTTCTCTTTGTTTATTGTAATTTTTTTTTTTGCAGCAATCGTGTTGAACTTCGTCAACGAGGTATTTTTCTTTTTCTTTTTTTTTGTAATTAGTGTAATTTTGATTTTGGAAGAGTGGTTAACCTTAATGTCTTTATGGTGTTTTGATCAGCAAAATAGACCGGTGAATTCACAGAACGTGGCTGATTCGTTGCAAAAGTACAATCTCAAGAAAACGGCTATACAGAAAGCACTAGACAGTCTCGCAGATGGTGGCAAGATTTCGTTCAAGGAATATGGCAAGCAAAAGATATACCTGGCTCGCCAGGACCTGTTTGATATCCCCAATTCTGACGAGCTTAACCTTATGAAAGATCAAAATTCTAGGCTTCAGGAACAGCTTCAAGATCAGAAGAAGGCAATTAGCGCTGTCGAGGGAGGTATCTCTTTCTCCTTCATCCTACAACTGAATTTTGTTCTGCACTCAATACCATGTTTGTATTATGCCGTTTGTGATTGATTTCTATAATTGTGTAAATAAATTTGTCTTAGTACTAATGTAAGCAAGTATTGGCATACATTGTGTGCATGAGCATTTTTGCTGGTGGTTTGTGTAAGTTTCATTGATGCTAGGAGAACTGTAAGAATTGTGGTGTTCACTGGTTCGGATTGATGTTTACTGTCGCAGAAATTAAGGCCTTGCAGTCGAATTTGACCCTCGAACAGATACACGATAAAGAAGCCAATTTGAGAAAGGAGGTGAATCATTTTGATGCTTTTCAAGTATATTTCATATTTATATGTACTTGTGTCATAACACCTAAAGAGGGCAATGGAGTCTGCTTTTTTCCTTATTTAACTCTTTTTTAGCTGGTTTTACTTGCACTATTCAATTTTTTTTATTTTATTATATCTCGGTGATGTAAATTAACCATTTGACGTTTATGTTTTTCACAATTGTACACAATCAACCTTTACTAAGGGAACATAATCATAAGTATGATTTGGTGTTATACTCCAAAAATGAATTTTCCTCCTTTCTTCCAGTAAACTTTAGCTTCTGCACCAGAAAGAGACACAAGTGTTCACATGAATCGATTTGTTATATAAGAAATTGAAGATGAGGAAATGACTGTTTTACACTGGATGGATGAGAAGGAAGAAGCATGGATTTGTGTGTGTTTTGAACCATGCAATGTGATAGTTTCTCTTTCTCTAAACTCTTGCATGTGCCTTTTGTCCGGCCAATATATTTTGAGGTTGGCTTGTATATGTGTGGTTTTCTTGCACTTCACTCTCTTAGTCCTTATGCGCACTCTTCTCCCCAATACACCCTACAAATTTTACAGCTATGTTTCTTTGTTGTTCTGTCAATAATTTCCAAAACTCAGGATCTCTTGTTTGTACTCTAGGTAAAGGAAATGGAGGACAAATTGGTGAAACTGCGTGGAGGAGTAACATTGGTGAGCCCAGAAGAGCGACAGGCTGTTGAAAAACTGTACTCGGAGCAAATAAGTCATTGGAGAAAGCGTAAAAGGATGTTCAAGGATCTGTGGGATGCTATCACTGAGAACTCACCCAAGGATCTAAAGGAATTTAAGGTTATCAATATGCAGTTCATATTGTGTATGTAGGCATTGCTTTGGCCTTGCGCATGCTGTGCTTTAACAGTGCTCATGTTTCTGCAGGAGGAACTTGGAATCGAGTATGATGAAGATGTTGGTGTGAGTTTGCAGTCATTCAGTGACTTGCTTCAACATGGTAAGAAGCAGAAAAAACACCAATGACTTTATATGAGGAGACACGAATTACAGGTTCAATCAAGTATTTAGGCATGCAACTCTTTGGCACTTTTCTGGATGTAAACCTGTTATTGAGTTTGTATATTCTGCATCCTTGTAAGAAATAGAGTTGTGCTTTATGATCCCAGCAATTTACTCTTGCAATTTTAGTACTTTCCACAAATTTTACAATGGTAGGCATTGTAAAAGTTATTCAGTTTAAAAGGATTTAGACTAAGGGAAAAAAACATAGAGCACATTTGACAAGATTTTCAGAATCCATTAGCAATAATTCAAGCTACAGGGCATTATCCTTCGCAAACAAATATCTGCTTCGCTTGATGTGACTGCCATCGTAAACAGGTCACTCTTCATCATGTATTAGCGGCCTGCTCATGCTCATGTGAATTATTTTTTATCTTTTCTTCACATTGATGACTATAGAAGCAGCTGAATCGCCTGTCTTTGTTGGACACATTTCTCAGAAAACTTTTAGGGTGCGAAGTTTAACTTATACATATATATATATATATATATATAAGTCTGGTTTTAGGGAATTCCAGATTTCTGCATACTCTTTTTCAAATAGCTATAGTTCAAGCATCTTTTTTCATATAGCGATACAAACTTAAACACACTTCAATATATTCATTGTTCTTCTAAAGTTCACAAAATTTCCAAATGAAAGAAAGAAAAAAATGAAAAAAAAAAAAAGAATTACAACAATTGACAAAATTTATACGAAAGGAATAAAGGTACTCCTTATGAGCAAACCTCACAAAACTCATAACTTAATATGATCATGCTTGTCAATATCCACGCACCCCTCTTGTCCTGACTGAAAATCGCCCCTTCTCCCTGTTCAGATGCTCTGGACTTTGAATCCCAGGTCCTTCTGCAGCATCAGCTGTGGAATATTCATGAACTGAATCTACTTTTCGACCAGTTTGAATGACTGAAGGAATTTTCTTCCCATCTTTCTGGACTTCTCCTTTAATCTTGCTAGACCTTATTTCAGAACCTGAATCATGAGTTTCGTTGTCACTATCATCAAAAACTATGTCCTTCTCTAACCGCCTAACTAATTCCTCTGGGTCCAGGGTCATTGAAGTCACTCTCAAATCAACCTCAACTATATCTGAATTTGTGGAAGAGGGTGATGAGTTCTTCTGTTCATCTGCATTGTTATCCTTCAGTTCTGCGGCTTCATTTTCATTGTGGATTCTGTAATTTCTAGGTTCAGATTCAGGTTTCACAGGCCCATCTTTAACAGGTACCTTTCTTCCTCTATTACTGAGACTGTTCTGATTGTCAGGATCATGGGGATCATATCGGGAGAGTTCCACAGCTGCTCTTGCAGCTTCTGCAGCATCGGCAGCCGACTCAAAAGCAGCTTGAGCTGCATCAGCTACATCCCTATATTTTTTCCGTGCCCTAGCTGAATCAGTGAACCCATCACTTCCCGTTGCCTCAAGTGAACTTTGCAGATCATCAACAGGCTTTGTGCTAGCTGATGCCTCTGGCTCAGCTGGCTGCTTCTTGTTTGTGTCTGGTTTTTCCTGCATTGTTGACACATTCATTTTATATTACATAATTATGACACGACTGCTCTCAACATTCTCGGTTAGCTAGTGATACATACCTCAGTTTTAATAGAGGTTTCTTCAAGTTGCAAAACGATGTTGTTCTCCGAAGCAATTTCCTTGAGCAGCTTCATTCTGTTATCCAAGTCTGGCTGCCTGGTTGAGAGCTTTTGAATCATCTGCAGGAAACCAACGACAGTTATTACATTATGAAAAACGTTCTGTATAAATTGAAAATATATAATATATTTTCGCAAATGATTTAAGATTTTCCATATCTAGGATAGATCATGCCATCTCTCAAATATAAATGTAAATACGCACATAGAAACAACATTGCTCATTTTTAAGTATGCTCATTTGAGCATTTGACCAAGTCAGTGAATTATATTTCAAGTTGACAGATTCTTGTTTCGTAAGATGCAAAAAATACCTTAATATTCACTCCACAATGATTGCGCAATTCGATAGCACCAGCAGCAAATTCCTTCCCAAACCGAGAAGTGAAAACAGCACGAATCTCTTGAAGCTCAGGGAAATCCCCGCATCTACTAGATGCAAAAAGCAAACTCGATACAGCCTCCTTTAGTTCATCAGGACAAATTCTGAAGCCGAAACAAACAAACAAAACCCTTATCATCACAGAACCGAAGGCTTTAAATTTTTAAATGATGCAAGCAGAGGCTGAAAATGTCAATAGAATACGAACTTAAACATGATCTAACCTTTCTTGTTCAATGAGATGAACTCTTTCCACCACAAGATTGAGGTATCCTTCCATCATCACGTAAACATCTAACGTGTTCTGTTCCTTGATCACCTGATCAACCTGTTAAGCAGGATAGAAGCCATGCTATGAAACAAAACGCGAAAAGTTTTCAAAAAACAAAAGAAAGAAAATCTTACACGAAGAAGAGCACGTTCATGGTGGCCTTGTTGAAGAAGCTGAAGGACATCAGAGTGAGCTTGATTACACCTGACTTGGCGTTGGTTCTTGAAAACAGCAAGACGAGAGATTGCAAGATTTGCAAGTGCTTTGAACTTATGGGCCTTGAAAGTCCTTCCAAGAAAGGCATCCAGCTTCTTCCCCATGCCCGGTTGCTCCTCTCAGTAAATTGAAAAAACAAACCAAAGAAAGAGCAGCAATTAGCAGGCACAAAGGAGAAAGGGAAACGCAGAAGAGAACAAAGAACCAAATGCTAATTTGGTGCTTTATGAGATGACGAGAGGGTGTGGCGTTGGGGCCTTTTTGACGACTTGCAGTTGCAGGTAATGTGTACACTGTTATTGTATTATTTAAGCGTGTGAGAGAAATCTTAGTAGGTAAGACTTTTTATTTGTTATTATGACTATTATAAAGCCCTGAAAAGGCCCTCTTATCTTAAAAATAAAAACATATTAAACAATAAAATAATAATAAGGCTGAAAACGCGGCTGTGACTTTTTTCATGAATTTCGAGGAAACAAGCAGCTTGCGCCGAAGTAAATGTAATAATAGGACGTTTCCGTATTTAGAACATTGTTTGTTTCTATGACCGGGCAAATATCTATGTTGATTTTCGACACCTACCATCCAATACTGCCATAATAACAATTCTCCTTTTTTTTTTTCATTTTGCATTTTTCTTTTTAATCTTATTGCTGTTGTCAAATTAGGAATTTCGCGTAATAATAATAATAATAATAATAATAATAATAATAATAATAATAATAATAAGGCATATCTATAAATACTTGTATTTATATTAATTTGTCATTTTGCTCATATATTTTTATTTTTATCAAATCAATACCTCAACTTATTTATAGTGTTATTATATAAATACTTGTAATTATATGAATTTGTTACTTTGCCTCCCGCACTTGCATAAATTTATCACTTTACCAATGGTAGATTATAAATAAGTTGATGTAGTGGGAGGACCCTCCACCATGGAGGGCCTCACCACTAATTAGTTTATTATTAAAAAAAAAAATTGCAGCCACAAAATGTGGTTTTGGACGTGGCTTAAATTTTGGCCACATGAAGATGACCAATTGTGCCTATAAATAGGCATGCTCTTACCTTGGTTTTACATGCCAAAAAAAGAGAAGCAAGAGTGAAGA
>CATIWM010277234.1:0-27436 GCA_949671775.1 Mallotus repandus
CCGTTTTAGTCCCTTTGGATATGAACTGGGTCTCATCTATAATATAATATATATATATATATATATATATATATATATATATATATATGAAATCTTACCAAAATTGATGCATGGAAAATCAAAGGATCAAAGATAAATACCTGTATAGTATGATTCTTGAGAAGTGGATGACTAAAAGCAGGTTGTTTATACATATCAACACACTCAAATACATCACCATCCTCACCCTGTAATCAATAAGTAAGCCTTTCTTCAAGAAAATGATCATTCAAAAAAAAAAAAAAAAGAAAAATTGAGCAATTCTAAGCAATAACACAAACCTCTATGATGTTATCAATTGGATTTAAATTCCTATTTCCATTAACAAATCTATTGCTCAACACTTGAGAGAATGCTATTAAGAAAAACATACAAGTTAGGACATGGTCTTTACGGACTCCACTGGCCATTGCATGAATCTGAAATTTATTTTTGCGTTTTAGCTTCAACTTCAACTTCAACTTCACCGGAGATATATATAAGCTGTGACGCCCGGTTGTTTAGTTTTTTTTTTTCTTTTTCTTTTTTTCCATTTTAGGGTAAAAATAAAATATTTTAGTAGTTTTATGGTAATTTTAATATACATTCATAATTTGTGGTGATTTGGGAAAAAAATAATTTTTGGTAAAAGTCAAAAACATCTTCCTTAATAGAATGGCGAGATGAGGAAATAAAATAAATAAATATTGTCATATCTGATACATCTCTCCATTGTAAATGACAAAGTGGCGAGAATGGCATCTCAATAATTTTTTAAAAATCCTAATTTGTATATGTTTGTTAAAAAAAAGAATTTTTAAAAATGGTGGCATGCTCTCTCCAAAAAAGAAAAATAATGGTGAAATGCTTATGTTATTTATTATTATTTCTTTTAAAAAAAATTGATATATTATTTGAAACAACAATTTCAATAATTTCTTACGATTTATTTTTGAAAATGTTGACCATAGGTGGTTTATACAATCTTTATTGTTTTGATCTTTGACAAATAATTTAAATTGAACTAATATGTTTATTAAGTGTGCATTAGATTCAATTAATTTTCACTTAAAAGTACCACAAAGCTTAATATGGGTTCAAGACAATTAAAGCATCAAGAATATGTTAAATCAAGGCAACTTGCTGTCCTCACAGGCTCCTGTCCCGATCGTGACCAACAGTCACGAGCTAAACCTTCAAAAGTCTTCATTGAGAAAATAATTCTGCGCCCCTCATGATCGTGACAGGGTCATGGACAGCAGTCACGAGCTTTTTCTTATTGTGATCAACAGACATCTCAACAAAGTTAGAATTCTGAGCCGCTCACGGTCTGCCTTCAAGACCGTAAGTAGTTCATGACCAGTCTATCTTCCAAGCACAACAGTCCCTTGCAACTGCAACGGCTATAATTTTCATACCTCATGACCATGACTATGCCCTCATGACTGTGAGCAGCTGTATCTCTACAAAAAGCTATTCTTGCGTTTAATGAAGCATGGAGAGGTCGGGGACGATATTAATGATCTCAAATAGCTATTTTTGAGTTGTTAACTTATAAAATAACTCTTGGAAGCTCAATTGAAGGTTACACACTTTGGTTCTTGAATCATTTACTCTTAGCATTCAATTAAGCTCTCAAAATTCATCTACTTTCTTTGTTCTTCATTAACTCTATTGAGAGTTGGTTTGTGTGTTAGAAATAAGACTTGTACTTCATCTAATTTCTGAGATAGATTAGAAGGGAAGTGAGGTTTGTTTCTAAGGAATTGGTTTAAATGTTTATCCATTATAACACTTGGGATATTGGTTAGAGTTAAGCCTTGTGAAAGCTCATTGTAGTATGGTTTAGAGTTGAGCCTTAAAACTCTTGTAATCACAATCTTGTTAATAAAATTGGTGTGGTGATTGAAAATCTTAACTTTGGGATAAGTTAGGTGGAGACGTAAGTTTATTGATAAACCGAACTCCTTAATTGCTTGTGTTCTTCTTCTATTCTCTTAATACTTGATTAATCTCTCTTAATTTTGTTTTAAATTTTAAAAACCCTATTCACCCCCCCCCCCCCCCCCCCAGGGCAATTACAATTTCACATCAGCAACTTAATCATTATCTTTATTTACCGGGTAAGGATTTTTTCACTCATTCTTTTAATAATTGCACTCCATTTTGACTTTAATAATTGTTTAAATGACTTAAATATCCTTAATTTAAAATAATTATGTGCCTTTTGTAATTAATATTAACTCAAAAAATTCTTTAATTCATATAGATAAAAATCTAATAACTTCAATACAAATAATTTATTTTGATTTAATAAGTTTTATATTATAATCATTGAGAGTTATTTAAAACTTTATTAATTTATTATGTTATTTTATTTTGTGTTCAATTTATATTGTTAGAATTTTAAGAATAGTTATATTTATTTGCTAATTTAATAAATGCATGCTTTTGAGTGTTTATACAAATGATATTTACATTTAAAAAATTGATGATAAATTTTATTTTAATTTTTTTCAGTCAATTCTTTTTTTTTTAATAAAAGTGATAGGATATAATACTGAAAATATTATATGTATTGAAAAATTAATATAAAATAAAATAATTAAAAATACTTTATATGTATTAATTTTTAAAAAAAAAATAAAACCAATTAAGTTGATATAAATTGACAAAGTATTCTTTTTATTTATTTTATTTTATATGAATTTTGTCAATACACATAATAGTTTTTATATTGTATCCTATCATTTTTATTTAAAAAAAAATTGAGTGAAGAAACTTAAAATTAAATTCACTGTTGATTTTAAAAAAAATGTATATATCATTTGTATAAACACTTAAAAGCGTTAAACAATTAAACATTAAAAATATATATTGCATAATTAAATTAGAAAATAAGTAGAACTATTTTAATAAAATTTTAACAATATGAATTGAACATATAACTATTAAATTAAAGTAAATTATTTGTATTAAAATCATTAGATTTTTATTATGTATGAATAATTAAATAATTTTTTAAGTTAATAATAATTGTTATGAAAGGTATATAATCATTTGAAATTAAGGGTAACTAAGTCATTTAAATTGTTAATAAAGTCAAAATGGAGTGCAATTATTACGAGAAGGATTGCAAAAATCTCTACCCTTAGCTAGAAAGCGGAATTAAAATTTTAATTATTACACTTTTAATTATTATTCCTATAATAAATACACCTGTAATTATTGTTCTTGTAACAATTACATTTGTAACCGTTATATCCTCATGTTTTCATTCTATTTCAATTGTCTTTTAATGTAGTATCACAAAGATTAAGAATTATATTTAATAGACATAATTATAGCTGCAAATGACTATATCTCTTTTAAAAATACTAAAAGTTAGTGTGAATTACAATTACTTCACTAGAGAAACTTACTCTAAAATCAAGATATGGATAAAATTGGAAAAACTGTATATTTTTTTTATTGATAATCTAAAAATGTCATTTGAAGTGGAATAAATTTTATTTTCTTAAAAAATAACTTAAATAGAACACGGAGGGAGTATTTATTTTAATCCCTATCTAAACACACCTTAAGAGTAGAGAGGCTGTTAAAACTTAGAAGGTTCTTACACATTGAGAGTATAAAATGGACATCCTCATGCATAATTAGCATATTCAGACTGGTTTATATAAACCTTTTCATATGATAGGTTTTAATTTTTTTTTTCTTTTTCATTTGATGCTTTTAACATGACATGAGCTGTCACTATTTTAAAATTGGGTCAGATAAATTTTATAAAAAATAAGATTTATTTGTATACAAAATTCAAATAAAAATACAAAATATAAAATTTTCACTTTTCTCTCTTCTAATTAATTAATTCATGAATAATTTCGTATCCATTTTGGACACTACTCTTCAACATAATATTTAAAATTTATTTTTTTAATAACTAGTCTAGAAGACCTAGTCTTATGATTGAAAATGAAAGAATAAGAGAATTAAGTAATCGAACTATACTCTTTATCAAATGTCTTTATCTGTAATAAAATATTTTATCATCTATTTTAGACGGATTAGACATTTAAGATTTATTTTTTAAGCTACAATTTATTTTTCTTTTTAGGCAAAAAGGATTTTTAAGTCCCTGAACTATAGCGGTTTTTTCTATTGAGCCATATCGTTTTATTGCATTGTATTGAGCCCCTATGCTATTATTTATGTATACATTGAGCCCCTATACTATTATTTATGTATACATTGAACCCCTATACTATTATTTATGTAATACATTGAACCCCTAAATTTTTTGTATATTTCTATGAAATTTGTCAAATTGGGGCTCAATAGCTACATAAATAATAGCATAGGGGCTTAATGTAATGCAATAAAACGATAGGGGCTCAATAGAAAAAACCTCTATAGTTCAGGGGCTTAAAAATAGATTTTGCTTTCTTTTTATATTTTGTGTCCATGTCCATAAGCATATAATTTCTCATGCATGTGAATTAAATTATGTTATTGCAGTGAGCAGTCTCTTCACTCTGGCAGAGAAAAATGAATTAAGGGTCCATGATTGATTGCTTTCCTTAGCTCTCCTTAGATGCATACACTTGAGTGATGGGCAGAATATTAGCTTGGAGTCCAAGTAGAGGCACTAAAAAACTTTCTTTTTTAAATAAAAGGCAAAATTCAATTTTAAGCCCTTAAATTATAGCAATTTTTTTTGTTAAGCCCTTATCATTTTATTGGATTGCATCGAGCCTTTATGCTATTATTTATGTAGCTATTGAGTCTCAATTTGACAAATTCCTTAGAAATGTACAAAAATTTTAGGGGCTCAATGTATTACATAAATAATAGTATAGGGGCTCAATGTATACATAAATAATAGTATAGGGGCTCAATGTATACATAAATAATAGCATAGGAGCTCAATATAATGCAATAAAATGATAAGAGCTCAATAAAAAAACGGCTATAGTTCAGGGGTTTAAAAATGGTTTTTACCTAAATAAAACAATAATTACACACTGCATTTATGACTCATAAATCTTGCAATACTTTAGTAGGTCCTATCAACTTATCATAAACATATTATGTCAGAATGGACTCAAGTCAATCAACTTTTAACAGCAAAATTGATCACCCACATCTATCCATAATATATGTAGCGGTTTATATTTATTTATCATTAATTTTTTTTATGAAACTATCTCTATATAATCAAAGGACAATTTTTTTCAATGTCTATTTTTATAAAAATACAGACCCATCCAATTTTTTTAATTTTCACTTTTCTTAACAGCCCGCGATGAGTATTATTATTGATAATATATATGGTAAGAGTGTCATGTGCAATGTTTGTTTTTTTTGTTATTTATTATTTTATGTGGAAGTTTTACTCTCTCTCACAATATATATATATATATATATATATATATATATATAGCTGAATACTCTATTTCACTCTTAAATTTTATCTTTTTGGTTTATTGCACTCCTCAATTTTTAAATTTGTCCATCACCCTTTCAAACTTCTATTTTATGTCCATATCACCCCTGATTCCTATGCACGCTGATGTGTATAAAAAATATAACATATAGACACCCGTGTCAAATCATAAATCAACTCCTTACTATAGTGAGAAATTGTAAGATTAAAAATATAAATAACCTTCTTAACATAAATTATTAAATTCTTAAATCACTGAATTTGAGAATCAAAGGAAGTAGTTTCTAAATGAACAAAAGGGCCGACTCACAAAAGTTCATCAAGCTTGTTGCAGTAATCAGAATAATAGAATCAAGAACCATTAAAACTAAAAATATATAAAATAATGCACTTGTGAACTTAATAGCAGCAGCCACAATTTTTCTTTCTAAAACTTATCCGTTGCAAGAATAATCCCAAGCCAAATAAGTATATGCAAAATTCCAAACACCTAATGAAATCAAATCATATGTACAAGTTGCAAATAAATCAATTAAGTCCAAAAACCAATCACTATAGACCATAAAAAAGCACTAAATTCGATTATATTATATATAGATTAAGAGAGAGAGAGTGAAAAATTGCTCTATTTATCTTCAAAAATTTGTGTTGTTATGGCGAAAAAATCATCTTCCCTCATACCAAACTCCTATTTATTTCTAGTATTTTTCGTATTATCCACCATTTAATTACCTCCTTATTCCAGTTGCTTCTTACTCTATCACCGTTTCTAATGCTTATCTCTTATTGCTGCCACCTCATATTTTCTTCTCCTCACTTCAATAAACTGACAACACCCACTACAAATTGAAGCCATATAAGAGTTGGAAAGGTTAAAAACTACATCTACTTATAATTTGGTGGCAAACAGAAATGGGTTATGTCACGACCTGAACCCCATGGGCACATGACCAACACTAGGGAATGGGAAAACATGAAGCTTCCGAAATTTGTAACCAAAAATCAACCATAAAACAACCATACACAAATATCCACCCAAAACAACCTCTTTCAACCCTTATATAAAAATATATTCATTATTCCCAAATCCACCTTCCTCTTCTTCACCTGATTACACTAATTCTTTTTACACCCATTTTTTTCTTTTTTTTTATTACATTCTTCTCCCCTTAAATAAAATATGTCCTCAAATTTTAAAAATCTTCTCACTAAACTCCAAATAAATAAGGGCGTCGACTGCACATTCCATCTCTGTCTCCCAAGTATAGTCTTCTGCTGTATGGTTGCTCCATAGCACTTTCACCATTAGAATTTCTTTAGCACGAAGTTGATGAAGCTGACGATCTACAATTGCCATAGGATATTCTTCATACAACAAATCTTTACTGAGCTCCACTTTTTGAGGCTAAAGAATGTATGAAGGATCAGAGATGTACTTCCTTAACATAGATACATGGAATACTGGGTGAATTCGAGATAATTCAGGTGGCAATATTAATCAATAAGCCACTTCTCCAACTCTAGATCGAATCTCAAAAGGTCCAATGTATCTCGGGGCTAGTTTTCCTTTCTTACCAAATCTCATCACCCTTTTCATTGGAGATAACTTTAGAAACACCATGTCTCTAACTGAAAATGATACATCTTTTCTCTTAGGATCCGCATAGCTCTTCAGTCTACTAAAAGTTGTCTTCAACCTTTGCTGGATGATAGGAATCTTCTCTGAAGTCACTTGCACTAACTTTAGACTTGTTAATTGCCTCTCTCCAACTTTCCAACATAAAGGTGATTTACACTTTCTACCATATAATGCTTCATATGGAGCCATCTTGATACTTGCATGATAACTGTTATTATTATGGATTTATGTGAGATACATATTCGCGAGTAATGCAAATGGGCATATTGGATGATGAAGGTGAGTGTTTAAGCTTTAAATGGTCTCTTGGCTTTCTAAGGGCTAGGGAAGAAGAGTTTATTTTGAAGGTCAAGTCAAGGCCTTCTTGGGAGAGTTAGATGGTAAGTAGTTCTTGACTAGAGATACTGGGATTAATGTTAATAGTGGTAAAACTAGAGAACTTGATAATGGTTCATTGAACTAATGGCCATTTAGGGGGGGTTTTGAGTTTTGGGCTAAGTGTTTTGCTATTTATTCATCACATGGGAGGTTCTTTGTAGTTTCTAATATATGTTTGAGCACATTTGGTTGGGTCTCATTGGAATTTAGTTTTAGTTTTATAGGGGTAGTGATCTTTTATTATTGGGAATGTGTTTGGGTTTTTATAAGAAAAGAGTATCATTTAGGAATTTGGTTTGAATCTTTATTTGAAAAAGGTGGATTGTCAATCAGTTTAAGTTTTATTGAAAAGGGGAAGCTTTTACTAAAGGTAGGTTTTTTGTAGGGCGGCTTTAGGTTGGCATGTGTCTCGATAGGTCCTTGGTTTACATCATTGCATGTGAAGTTCAGTATGCCCAAGAGAACATCAAAATACAATAGGACTAATAGATAAATATACCCTTTAATTTGTGGCACGGGGTCAAATAAGTCCAAATTTAACTTTTCTAACAATTAGCCCCAAAATTTCTATTTAAAGGCCAATTAGCCTAAAATTTAACAAAATTAGGCGCATGTGATGCACCTCCTCCATAAAGAAATATTTTTACAATAAAATAATCCCTATGTCCTACATATATATAAAACATAATTTTTTTTGTATTTAAAAATTAAAACACCATCAACACCGCCAGCAACGCCATCAACACCGCCATTACAGTAACAGAAACATCAATAAAATAAAAAGCAACAACAACAGGAACATTAACAACATCAATAAATCAATAAATTATATAACAATTTAAATCAATAACAAAATTTAGTAAAACATCTAAATTTAGTAATTTGGTAAACCAACTTCTAAATTTAGTAGACCCAGTCATCAAATTTCTTCTATGTAAACCAAATTCCTTCTATGTAAACCTAATTATCTAAAGACTCAAAATTTAGTAATTTTTTTTGCACATCAAACAGACAAGTGCACAAGAAGGAACAACTGTTAATTTGTTGCATTCACAATGACCAATAAAATAGAACAAGAAACAAAATAATCCAAAAATTAACATCAAAATGAAAATGACCAAAAATGAAATAAAAATTTAGTACTTTTGATCTCCAAAGCATAATCCACTGATCAATAGAGGAAAACAAAATCCACTGCATTCACAATTACATGCTTTCCTTGTTTTGTTTAACAATGGGAAAACAAAGAAATTCTTAGGAAAAATTTTCCCTTTATTTACTGAATTCATAATCAAGTGAAGAAACCAAATCCCAAAATTTCAAATTCTTTTCTTGAAAAATGAAAAAGAAGAAGAATATAAAATTGAAAATATGATTAGTTGAGAAATGAGAATATCCAAAGCTAAATCCTAGAACTACTGCCGCCACCACCATGAAACCTAATCTCTTTTCCCCAACTTTCTCTCCTTACTCAAAATGACCAAAACTCAATTGGCATTAATCTCATCCGTTACTCTCAAATCAATTTCTTTCAAGGCAACCACCTCATTCACCTGTGCTCCATCGTCCTTAGCAGTAGAAATAGAAATTATTTTTTCTGCCGGCGAAGATATCTTCCATGACATCAGCCGACGAGATTGCTTGGGTAGAGAAAAACCTATGGTCAAAGCAGAGGAAGAGAAGGAGGAGATGCAGAGGCAATAGAGAGAGAGAGAGAGAGAGTGGGAAGAGCAAATTTTAAGGGAAAAAAATTAGGGTCGAACTAAAAATTAGAAAATAAAAGATTATAAATATCGGTGAAAGAAGTGATACTGGTAGGAAAAAAAAAGAAAGAATTGATAAGGAAGAGGAAATAAATTAATAATAAATAATAAAGATAAAAGACAAAAAAAGCTTTTGAAAAGTCAAATTAATATAAAATATTATTTTATTTAGATATTAGATAAATTTGGATTAAAAAATAATTTTTATAAGGGGTTTGAATCTCATGCGTTTTTGTGTGAGTTGGGTTTATATGACTTTAAAAATGTAAATATTGGGGCTATTTGTTGAAAAAGTTAAAATTTAACTTATTTGACCTTGTGTCACAAGTTGAAGGGTTTATTTATCTATTAGTCCAAATATAATATGGTTATAGCACACTAGCATATCCCGTTACTAAGCATGCTATTCCCATGTAGCTTTTTGGTGTTTAAACTGTCAAGAGATTGATGCTCTTGGTACTTTTTCAAGAAGATTGACTTATACTAAGAGTGTTCCAAGTAGACCATAAGTTTAACTGTCTATATGTCAACTTTCCTTGCAGTCTAATGGCAAACCAAAGAGTGACACATTTCCATTGGGATAGTAGGTATTCATTCAAGCACACACCTTATATTCTTATTATTTCTCTTATCTCATTTTCCCTCTTTTACCTAGACGGTTTTTCATTTTGGATATTCACACACCTAGTTGGGCTTTTTATCTTCTATTCTCTTTTTTCTTTTTTTTTTTCTTGTTTCTTTTTCTTTTTTTAAAATCTTTGCACGTGGAAAGTACTTATTGAGGAATGTTTATGTACAACTCCTGCCAAGTGTTAATGGAGTTTGGAGGCAAACTTATGAACTATCTCTTAGCTCAATCAGTGAGTAAAAATGGGAAAAGTATTAGCCTAATTGCTTATAGTTGTACTACATTCATTTTGAAAGTCGAACAATACTCCAAAAATCTAATCATGTGTCCAATTGGATCTTCATTGTTGGCTTAATTTCAAAATAATTAATAGTAACCACTGGTCTCACAATGGGATTCTGCTCTCCTTGCACCTGTGGACTCACAAAGTCCTTCATTGTCCTTTATGCATTATGCCTAATTTGAACTCCGGCTGCCTTGTTGGTGGCATATCTCTAACTTCTTCTCCACCATTCATTCTGCTCTTTTATTTTCTAATTCCTCTATGAATTGTCCTTTCAATCTCTTAATCAATAGGCAACAATGGAACTCCTTATTTACTTGTATTGCGTGTTGTGCACAGGCACAAATAATTAAGAACTCCTGAAAAGAAATTAAATGAAAAATAAATGACCAAAGAAACATCTAAAGCAAACAATGCCTATTTATATCAATACCAACTCTGTTAATCCCCAACAACAGTGCTGAACTTAGTGGTAGAAATCTGCAAGCGTATGAAATAGATAAGTAATATAAAATGATCATTTCGACAAAGATTGGAGAATTAATTATTGAAGTACTTTTGGTGTAAATTTTTTTAAACAAACGAAATTGAGTTAAACTATAAATTAAAATAATTGCTAAACTAACACTTAGTTCTCACTATCCAATTTCTAAGGTTAGGGTTTTTAATTCATGGCTTAACTTATATAAAAATCACTTAAATTTCTATATTAATTATAATGTTCGTTAAATTTGTGAGCATCTTCAAAATCATGAAATTCTCTTTCAAGCAATTTTCACAATTAATTGAATATAACTATTACTTAAATCTTCTAGCTTTCACTAAACCTAGTAATCAAATATATCCAACTTAAACCACAACTCATTACACAATATTAATCATTAAATTGTCTCTCAACTAATTTAACAATTAATAAGTTATTATTCAATCTCAATAGAACTTATTTCTCAGCTCAATTCTATTGTCTAACTCAAATTAATTAGGAGATCAATCCCAGGAAGGCTTTAAGTTCAATACAACTAAAGAATGATGTTCTATTAATTAAGAATTTAAGTCAACTAAGTTCATTTTGGACCAAAGTAAAAACCTAACTAACTTATTTAGCCACACATATTAATTGGAGTAATAGAAGAACAAGAAATGGAGAATTCAATTATCATCATATTTGTAAAGATTAAGCAAAAGAAATGTTAAAAGAAAACCCCCTTTTTACTTCTCCTTAATTGAAATAAAATGAATTAAGTTCTTTATTCTTGAATCTTCTAATCACCATCAACAGTAGAATCCAAATGATTTTAATTGGAAAAAGAGCAAAAGAATAAAATGAAAAAAAATAAATGTTCGAAATTCTAAGTGGTGGCTACGACCCTAAAACTTAGTTGTTTTGCTAAAACAGAAAAAAAAATTTTATCATTCCCTAAAAAAATACTAAAGACATAGTTCCTTTATCGAATAGCTAGTAACACATGACTTTGTGTCCATTCAAACACAGTCGTACACAATATTCTCTTACAAAGTATCAACTCAGGCATGACTGTGTTCCCTCATATGCATAATCGTGTTTGAACGTAAGTTGACAGACCGAAAATACATCAAATCAGGCACAGTTGTGCCACTCTTTACACACAGTCGTGTCTGAATGCTCTCTGTTAGGTTGAAGTTATTTTGCTCAGGCAGGGCTATGTCTCCTCATACACATAGTCGTGTCCCTCTTTATGAATGTTTTCGAATTTGAATCATCTTCTAAGTTCCATGAAAATCTGAGCTTTATCCTTTAAATCCTTATTCTTACAACTCTATTAAGCTCCTTTTCAATTGTGCCTACAATGCAAACATTAAAAAAGATAAAAAGATATAAAATTCAAATAAAAAACATCAAAAACACACTTAAACAACTATTAGTCTTAAAACCCTAGACTCAACAACTTTTAACTAAAACTTATCAACATTCAACACTTATACTCTAATTAGTGCCCAAAATATAGCATTTTTTTTGCACTTATCAACTAGAGATGGTTTAATTAAGACAAAACTTATTCTGTCTTTAATTATTTTATATATAAAAAAATAAGACTAAAAAATTAATCCTAAAGATTTTACCCTTTCTTTCTTCTTCTTCTTTCCATTTTTCTAAATTTTCTCCCCTTTTCTCCTTCTTCTTCTTTTTCTCTTGCTTCCAATTTCTCTCATTCTCCTTGTCCTCCCTTTATTTCTTTTATTTCTTCTAGTTCTTTTGTCATATATTTTTTTCTTACATATCTAGTGGAGCTTTCTCCACTGCCGCCGTTTGAGCAAATCTATTGTTGTTGCAGCAACTTGCAACAGGCTGCTACTAGCAGTGCCCAACAGCATCCCTAATGCTGCTTGTAGCTCTCAGTAGTATCCTTGCTGTTGTGGTACCTTTTTCAGCTTTTAATTTTTTCCAGATTTTTTATTTATTATATATATATGAAATGTAAAATTATTTAGTTATTAAAAAAATAAATTATATAACACCAAAAAAATAAAATTAATGATTAGAATTTATGCTAATTATATGTATATTTTTTATATTTGAGTAAAATAGATTTATATAAATCATAGGTGGATGTCAATTAGGATATATATATATGTGATTTAATTAGGTTAGTTGATGGAAATTTTGGTATATTGTGTGTTAAAAATATATGGTATATGTTATGTACTGTGTGTGGGGGAGGGGTTTATGTTATGTACTATGTGTGTCTCTATGTGCGTGACTTATGTTACGTACTGTGTGTGTGATTGATTGATTGTTAAAATTTTTGTATTTGATGAGTAAATAATTTGTGTTAGGTGTAAAATTGATGTCATTTATAAATTAATTAATTAGTCAAATTAAAAAATTATATATGATTTTAGTTAGATTAATTGATTGTTGAAATTTAGTATGATTTGTACTATTATAATTTAATTAGTTGTTGTAATGTAACATGATTTATTGTTTTGGGATATATGAAGGACATGTTATAAAATAATGGGATAATGACTTGGTAGTTCTAAAAGTTATATGTATGCATCTATATTTCTATTTATGTATGTGTGTATACTCTAATTCTAATAAATTATTGATTTCAGTTTCGGATCTTCGGTTTTGTACAATTTAAAATTGTTCGGGATGAATTTTATATTTCAAGTTTTATAGTTTGGTTCGGAAAAGGTCAAACGATCAATAGTGATTTTATGTTTTGGGGATTTTTAGTTCAGTTTTTCAGAACAGTTCGGATTCTCCAAGATTTACGTTGAGCCCTAGATAATCGTATTATTAATTTTTAGATGTTGCATGATACATCATGTCATCTTCTTGGTATGCAATGAGATTATTCTTTATTGATATATGCTCGTCTTTATCAAAAGATAGAGTTGAATATAACTAGTAGGTTAAACCAAAAATATCAGAATTCAGTTTGTAATTTTTTGGATGCATAATATTGATATATATATATGATTAAAATTCATATAGAGGTCAGTATTTAAAGTGAAAAATCGTGATAGATTGATAATGTTGCAAATTTAATCGAATAATTATAATGATAAGATAATCCATTTAATAGTTTAAAGTAGTTGTGCAAATATTCTTTATATTTTTATTATCCGTTAATAAGATATAATGATACAATTTAAATTAGTTGTCTAAATATTTATCCAACATTTTTAATTAATTGTCCAAATATTTATTATATGAATTTATTAAAAAAAAGTGTTAAGTAGATAAGAGGGTGACTTAATTGAAGTTAGCATGTTTCTAAAACATTGATATATAATTGACCGCTTGGAAGAGATGCCTATGCAAAGGGCTATGTCTCAAACATCACTAGTGTGGGAATTTTGCTGACTTTTGGTAAACTATTCTGATTCTATTACTATACAGTAGCAATCCACTATGCATTAATTTTATTATTTATTTATACAAGGATGAAACATGAAGCATGTGAAATTACCAACGTCATAAGTAGTAAGTAGTTTTTTTTTTTTTTAAATCAACAAGGGCTTTTACTAGATGTAAGCTGCGTTTATCAGGTTTTGGAGAGTTTACACAGAAATGTGGAGGCATCCGAATCTAAGGATCATTCCATATGTTTGTTTCAGAACCAGAGTTGACATTCAATCTACAGCCATTTCTTATGATTTGTCTTTCTTGTAAAATGCTAGACCAAATTCCAGAGGGTTTTAGTCCCTGTTTGGCATTAATAAATGAGGAGAAAGGGTAGTGGATGCCTCTCAGAACTTTGGCACATAAGGATTCAAGGAATTGAGTGAGCTTCCAGCCCATGTTTTCAACGAGAGCATTATTGAAAAGGATTAACTCTGTAACACCCATGCCTCCTACTTTTTTAGATTGGTCAATTCATTCCATTTCACCTAGTGTATCTTCCTGTCTTCAATTTTTTTAAGACCACCAAAACCTCCTTATAATCTTCTCAATTTTGTTTGTGACACTTGCAGGAAACTTTACAACAGACATAATATATGCAGTCAATGCTTGAATTACAGCCTTTATCATCATCTCTCTCCCAGCTTGGGATAAAAATCTGCTTTTCCAAGCCTGAACTGTCTTTTATTCTACTGATCAAGTAACTACACATCATTGCAACAGCTTATGGGTCTGAATTCATCGAAAGACTAAGGGTGTTTTATTTTTGGGACCAATGCAATTATGATTTTATTGAAACAATGGCCAATAGGATGCATCTAAACTACAATATCTTTTCTCCTTAGAAGAGCAGCGAGCTATTCAATGCATTCCAATTTCTTGGGGTAGAGGACAAGATAAAATGGTTTAACACCCTGAAAGGAATGGCAAATACTCAATCAAATCCAGTTATAAAAAACTCAAGCTTGCACAATGTAGTAACACTCAGGTTCCCTCTACCTATATACCTTGCTAATGATCACTCTGATGTTTGGCATTTAATCTAGTCATGATCAAAGTCCTCTGAAAGTAAAACATATCATATGGAGATGTGCCAAAAATGTCATCCCCACCAACGAAGCTTTGAATTACATGTGCAACCATATCAATAAAAGTTGTCCTCGATGTCATAGCTTTCCTGAATCAATAGAACATATAATTTTTCTCTGTGAACATTCTCGCATTATTTGGCATGCTACCCCTCTTGGGTATAACCCGAACACAATAGGGTTTGGAGGCTTCACAGGTTGATGGAAAGAAACTTGTCATGTGTTTAAGGGCTCAGACCGCATGGAATTGTTAAATTTAGTGGCAAGGGTTTGTTGGTATATTTGGAAGGCTAGGAACTCAGTAACTTTCGGTAACTTTCAATGGAACATTGAAAGACCCTCTTCAAACAGTTTCCAAGATAAGGCAATGAGGAAAACAATTCTATCTCCTCAATTACATACAGGGATATGCCAATACACCAATCTTAAGTTAACCAATGGACTGCCCCTCAACTTGGAGAATGGAAAGTGAACTGTGATGCCTCCTATAATCATAAAAATTTAACCAGCCATTAGGCTTTTATTTGTAGAGATCATGATGGTAGAATCATTCACATAGCAACAAATATAAGCAGATGTCACTCAGGTTTGCAAGCAAAGCATCAACCATTAGAGAAGCAAACAAAATTTTTTAAAGCAGTCCATATCTTAACCAACAAAGGGAAGTCTATAGCTTAGGATATAGATGCAATCTTTGAAGACATTACAAGCATGTTGCAGCTCAGACAGAACATTCAGCTTGTCTTTATTTCCAGAACTGCAAATAGGGTGGCAAACTAGCTATTTAAGAATGACAGGTGCCTTGTAATATTTGAAAATTTTTTAAAGTTTGTTTGATATAAATGAATTTCATAAAATTTTATGAAATTCATTTAAAATTTTAAATATTGGACGTTTGGTTTAAATGAATAACTTATAAAATTCATTTTCAATTTCATATTTTTAAATTTGTGGAATTCAATATGAGTAGATGAAATTCTAATAAAATAGATATAATTTGTAAATGAATTCCACAATTTTTAAAGTTATATCTCTAAAATTATTAAAATGACCTCATTATTTTTATTTTGAAGAGGGAAAGATTCAAAGTTGGTAACTAACTTTTCGGTTACAGTAGAAGATGAAGGTGGCAAGTGTCGTTCTCCTAATGAACTGGTGCTCCTACATGTGTGCTTACCAATTACTCGTGCTCACTCACTTAAATTCATCTACTTCGGTTTCAAAAAGACTATGATTCATGCAGCTGACCCTAATCAGTTTAGGGTTAGGGTTTAGTTTGTTCTAAAGTGTTTTTTTTTTAAAAGTTTATTCTAAAGTTGAGTAAAGTGATTTGTATTTACTGTTAAAAAAAGTGATTTGTAATCATAATTTTTTAAAATTAAAAATTTATAAATAGAAATATTAATTTAAAAATATAATTAAAAAGAAATATTTAAAAAGAAATTAAATAAATATTTTAAAAGAAATTAATTATTAATTTGAATGTTAAATAATTACACTTTTAAGATTATAATATGAAATTTAAAAAGAAGATAAACATACAATCTATTTAAAAAGGTATTTTTGATCAAAATTAAAATTAATTTGAATTTCAGATTTATACCAAATATAATATAACATAATATGAAATTCATTTAAAATAAATTTTATATACTATTCATTTAAACCAAACACACTTAATTAATAAAAATTCATTTACAAATGAATTTCATTTGGAAATCAAATAAATTCCTAGATGAAATTGAACCAAATAAAACCTTAAGGTTCATCTGAGCTTCAAAATTTAATTAACTCGGATATACATTGTAATCCCTTGGTTAATCTTCAACGATATTGTTGTTCAAAAATAAATGAATATTCTTCTTGGACCTCCATCAAGTGAAGAAGAGTAGAGTACCACACGAGTAATACATACATACATATCATCATAATTAGAATACAACTTTAATATAATAAAATAAAATTATTGCTAGAAATTGAAAATTAAAATAAATAATTTCTTTAACCAAAAAAATAATAATAATAATAACACACAATATTATATTATATGGAATCAGTCCTCAATATTAATGTTGCAGCCAAAAGATTTCTCATTTTAAATGGTAAGAAGCCGATCGATGATATGATAGTGATGTTTAGTAGTATGGAATTGCTGGAGGAGGAGGAGATGCGTATGATACTCCCACAATTGGTGGAAGTGGAGTACTGTTATCAACTGGTGGCGGTGGTGGTGATGGTGACGGCGGCGGCGGCGGCGGCGGTGGTGGTGAGGAATATGAATATTCATGGCTAGGTGGAGGTGGGGGACTCTGGTGATGAGAATAAGCTGGTGGTGTTGGATATTGCCAATGTGGTGGTTCTTGAGGAGGTGGTGGAGGTGATGGTGAGTGCTGATAACTTGGTGTGGATGATGGCGGTGGTGCTTGTGGTGGAATTATGCAACCAGTTGGTGGTAGAGGTGGGAGGGGACGCGGTGGCTCTTGTGGAGGTGGACTTGCTGTTTTTGGTGGGTAATGCTCATGAGCTGGAGGAGGAGGAGATTGTGTATATCCATTCTTTGGTGGCGGTGGAGAGTAAGTGTGGTAACTTGGTGGAGGCGGCGGTGATGCATTGTGCTGATAAGGAGGTGATTGATACTCCATAGGTGGTGGTGGTGGTGCACTGTGTTGATAATGTGGTGGTTGATAGGGTGGTGATTGGGACTGAACAGGTGGCGGTGGCGGTGGTGATGCTTGGTGTTGATAGGGAGGGGGGTGGTACTCAACATTTGGTGGAGGGGGAGTATACTCAACAGGTGGTGGAGATGGTGTGTACTGAGCTGGTGGTGGCGGTGCATAATGTATACTTGGGGAAATCTTTATACTAGGTGGTGGTGGAGTATAAGAATGGTAGTGGGTGGGTGGAGGTGGTGATACATGATGGTAAATAGGGGCTGGTGCTGGTGGGGGGTGGGTTCTGGGTGATACCATTTTAGTAGGAGGTGGAGGTGAAGGTGAAAGATGGAAAGATTTTGTTGGTGGCGGAGGATGTGATCTGGTAGAAGGTGAAGACTTGGAATTGGGTGGTAGTGGTGGAGCTGAAGGCCTTTTTGTAGGTGGCCTCCTTCTTGGTGAAGAAGAGGAGCCACTGCCTCCTCCCCCTCCTCCACCACTGCCGCCAGAACTTCCACCACATTTGAACTTACTACAGTCGACAGGACGTGCTGCTTCTGAAGAACACTCTTTAGCAGATCTTTGATTCAACTTTCCAGGAATACAGTTGTTGGTACCATTTGTTAGGACCCTGCCTCCTCCAATAGCAGCACAACTTGGTGCTTCGCCGGTGAAATAATTGAAAGAGTAAGTGAAGTTCTGCAAATTGGGCAACTGGCAAATGCTGGAAGGCACAACGCCTGTGAACCTGTTGTGAGCAACATCAAGCTGCTCCACCTTCTTCATGCTACCAATAGAAGGAGGCAATGAGCCTTGAAGATTGTTAAAGCTAACATCAAAAACAGTTACTTCTTTAAGCAATCTAATTTGAGGAGGTAAACAACCGGTGAGATTATCATTCATGAGAATGATCTCGTTGAGAGTTTTACCCATGTTGCCAATGCTTCCTGGAATGCACCCACCAAGATTGTTGTTTGCAAGAACGAGAACAGAGACTGGAGAATTGCCAAGATTTTGGGGAATACCAAACTGGAATCTGTTGTCGTTCAAGAAAATAGCATCTAGAGGGCGATCGAAGAGGTTAGAAGGAACAGAGCCTTCGAACTCGTTGAAGCGCAGATCCAAGTACTTCAAGGATGACAAGGAAAGAACCACCTTGGGAAATTTGCCAACAAAGCGATTGTTGCTGAGGTCGAGCTCATGGAGGAGTTTGAGCTTGCCGAAAGTGGTAGGAACAATGCCACAGAACCTGTTGGAGTTGAGATGGAAAAGTGCCAGATCTGTTAAAAGGCCAAGCTCAGAAGGGAGATAGCCAGCAATATCAGCATGGTTGAGGTCAATGCCAGCAACAACTTTGATGTTGGGGTTAGCAGGAGAAGGCGCACAAAATACACCCATGTAGGAACAAACATCTGGGCCATTCCAGTTGGCAGTGAAGTTGGAAGGGTCAGAGAAAATGGATTGTTTCCATGCTTGCAGAGCAATGTAGGCTCGGCGAAGCCTTGGATTTTCAAACTTGAAACTGGGATCTATTGATACGTCGACAGCTTCACCACCTTCATGGGTAGCAGAGGAGATCTGAAGAAGGAGAGGGAGCAAGAAAAGAATCGAGAATAAAAGAGGAGAAGAAGACATTGATGGGTTGGTGATGATGGTGGAGGAGAAGGTGGCGGCAAGAGCCAGTCACATGAAAGACAGAGTTAGTGTCATATGATATGAGAGATAAGAGTGAGGATGGATGCCCATCTCTCCACGCTTTGTTTTATAAACACTTGGTTTCGTTCGACACTTTTTTTTTATTTGTTTTGGTGATTAGTTTAGTTATATATCACTGGTAAAAGAAAATTTACTTGTTTTTTAATTGAGAAAAAAATTGTAATATCTGATATAATAAAGGGTAAATTACTATTTGTTATTGTGTTTTGGTATAATATATTATTTTTGTATATTTGATATTTGAAAAAATATTTATTTATTTTTGACATTTGCAGCAGTTAACACTCATTAATTATTTGTTATATATGAAATAATATATAATTTGTAAATGTAAAAAATGAATAAATATTTTTTTAAATATCAAAAATAAAATAGTATATTAGATTAAAATACACAGAAAAAATAGTTATTTACTCCGTAATAAATTTAAATTATGATAAAGAAATTAGAGTAAACCAAATAAAGAAAATTCCTTTGAGACACTTAATTAATAATAATAATAACATGGTATGGTCAATGGTGGCATGACAGCACGTCTAATTAGAGAACAAAGATTTGATTTTATAATTGGCAACGAGAGAAGTGGAAGGGCAATTGTTAGATGATGAAGAGGAGAGAAGAGGACGACGTGACTGCCATTGTCCTTTTCACCTATTACTTACTATTCCAAGTTTTGCTGGACGACACCATTCCAATTTGTCATCTCTTTTTCTTCCATTTCATTTCATGCTCCTACTCTTCAATTCCACATGTTTTGTTTTCTTTTCTTACAAAATTGAGTTCATACATTATTAAAATATTATAAATTCAAGTTTTGAACATTGTATTTTATAAATAAAATCTTTCTCTTCAATTCATTAAAAAAAACAATAATAGTTTATTTTCTTAGTGAGTAAGTCCAACTCACACATATAATAGTACTACTAAAGTATAATGATGACAGTGCCTTTTATAGATCTTTGCTATCAAAAATTACATTTTTTTAGTCCTTTTACATATCTATGTTAAATTTTAAAATTTAATAACATTAACTCATTTTAACTTATTTTGCAAGTTTAGCAAATAATAAAAGTAAGGGTAATTCATGTATTTTGATCTAATATATTATTTTTTTTTTGATATTTAAAAAATATTTATTTATCTTTGATATTTGTAACAGATAATACTCATTAGTCCTCTGTCAGAGATAAAATAGTACATAAATTTACAAATATTAAGGATGAATTAATATTTTTTTAAATATTAAAGATGAAATAGTGTATTAAATCAAAATATAAAGATAAATAATAATTTACCCTAAAAGTAAAACACTTAAGTAGCGTCTAAAGTGAATTAACTGACCTCTATTATTATGTTCTCATATTTGTATGAACACATTGAATAGTTTAAAAAAAAAAGAGATAAAAATATGGTTTTGCCAAATCAAACAAAATTTTTTATTGACGTTTCATATATATTTTAAACTAACCCAGGTTAAAGTGTGACGGACTATCATAATTAGTAGTTAAATATTATAGATGTAACAAAATTTCTATAGTGAAAAATAATCAAAATCTCCCCCCTTAATTTCCCTTCTCAAAATAAATTGTAAATGAATATATCTATATATAATGAAATTTGTATGGAAGAGTATAAAATTAAATTAAAGTGAAAATTTTATTAAAATAATTTTATATTAAAATAATTAAATAAAATATACATTAATTTATAATTGACACATAACAGATTTTAAGAATGGGTAAAAAATAATAAAAAGATAAAGAATTATTGTAATTGTAGTTGAAAGGAATAAAAATTACTCTTTTTTTTGAATTATAAAATAAAAAAAATTAAAGAAAGAAGAATTATTGATGTAATTGTAGATTGAGAGGTTTTGAAGGACAAAGGGGTTAAGATGACAGAAAGGACAATGGGTCCCATTGGCAATGCAAACACTGTCTGCACGATCTTTAAGACCTTTTCAAATTTCAGAATCTTTTGGTTTGTAATATAATAAATAAAATATATTTGTTGCAAAGTAATTTGAAAAACCAAAGAAAGAAAGAAAGAAGAAAACGCGTAACAGACCATTTATTCATTCATTTCTATTATATTGTCTTCTGACAAGCAACCAAGCAAGCAGATGTCAGCAAACCTTCATCACCTCTCTCTCCTTTCATTACATTATATTTAGATTTCCCACTTCCTCTTCATTAATAGATTTTAGGGTGACACACCTCAGGTGTTAAGAGCACTTTGTTTTTGGAGGGAGAGATAATGTGTGCAATACTTTTTTTCTTCCACTTAATTTGTGAAATTCATTTTTTTTTTTTTATGGTAGTTCATAAAAATGATTTTCAGAAATGCTTATTGTTAATTGCTCTCTTTTTCATCCCGATAATACTAGATACCATAGCGAATTTAAAAAAAAAGAAAATTTTAAGATGAATTACTATTTACCTATCTCCTCTACTTTTCTATATTACACTATTGGTCTCTCAATTTTTTCTCGCTTTTATTTTACCTATTTATCTTTTTTATCAAATTTTTTATCTTAATTATCATTAATTAATATAAATTTACCAAATAAATACTATTTATCCCCTCTACATAATTATATTATACTATTTGCCCCTCTAATATTTAGATATTAATGTTAAACTAATTTTGTTAGAATGTAACTACAAAATGATAATTATATCCTATAAATAAAAATATCAAAAAACCTAAGTTCAGTTCAAATTGATTTTCTTTTTAATTCTGAAATCTAATTCGTTATTTTAATTGTTAGTTTCAATGGTTGAATATACTAATTAAATTTTTTAAAATTATTATTTTTATTCACAAATATAATTTATATGCTCAACAATTTAAACTAATAATTCAAATAAAAATTAAATTTTAAAGTTAAAAAGGGAATTTACTTGGTAAATTTTTTTATGCAATAGAAATATTTGAAGTTCATATTTAAGTAAAATTATTTTAAGATTGGGATTAAGTAATTGTTATTTGATTAGATTAAAGTTAAAATTAGCTATTTTATATTTTTATTCAAATATTTTAGATAAAATTATCATTTTTACAGTCAATTGATGATAATTTTAACATAAATTATGCTAAACAATCAGTTTAATAATAAATTATATTTTATAAATTTTAGGGGCAAATAAAATAATAAACTCAAATAGAGAGTGCAAATAGTATAATTTATTCAAATAGAGAGGAAAAATAGTCTTTACTTGATATTCTCATGTAAGTTAATGATAATTGTAATGAAAAATTAACGGAATGGATAAAAAGTATAATTATATAAAATAAAAGATGAAGATAATATAAATTTTAAATATGAAGGACCAAATATTATAATATAGCAAACTACGAGGTAAATAGTAATTCACCCTAAATTTTGTTCCACCTCCACCTCCACCTCCAACTCCAACTGAGACAGCCGACACCTTACTTTTTTTTTCTCTCTCCAATTTTTCCTTTTTACTAAAAAAATTAGAAAAGAAATTTTATTGGAATGTTTTAGCATTGTATTGTCATTTGCATATAGATTATATCTTTCTTTTAGAGTATAAATATGTTATATTTTTGTCAACACCAAAATTTTGGAATGTTAAAACTCCATGATGATCACCAAAATTACATAAATGTATGAAAAATGACGAGACAGTAGTATGTAGAATAAAAGTCCATAAAAGCCCATTAAAACCTAAGTTTTAGAAGTCTTAAAATTTAAAAATTTAAATTTAAAGACTAAGAAAATTGAACCTATAGTTCAAAAGCTCATTCAAGTCTCAAACCAAATGGTCCAAAAAGCTCATCGTCTCAATGTTGAGACGATCTCCTCAATGTTGAGGCGATCACCTCTTTGATGAGACGGTTGTCTCAATGAAGAGATGAATGCCTTTGTAATTTGTGCACAAGAAATTTCTAATTTTCAAAGCTCATCAGATGAGGCTAAAACATTATCTTATCGCTTTTAATGATATCACCAAAATTAATATAAGATCAATTTTATCCCAGAAAGGTAATTTTTGGGATTCGTGCTTAATTAAATAAAGAATTATCTTAAGATCAACTCCTGCGGCTACTATCAGAAAGCACTTTAGTGTGAAAATGGTTACAGAGCTAGGAAAATGTGTTGTTCTAGGCTTTAAAGACTTTAATTAAAATCAACTTAAACTTTGGAAAAGGTCCAAATATGATCTTAATAGTTTTTTCAATTCTCACGTTGGCATTATACCCCTTATACCATTACCCAGCCGTTAAACAATGTTAACTTTCTTGTTAGGATCTTACATGACTTATGTGGGGTACATTTAATTTTTCTTTTTTTTTTAAAAAATAATGGATGCTTCTTCTTTTACTTATCTAAACCAAAATCCCTAATTTGAAAAACCTGATTAAAAAATCAAACACAAGCAAGTATTCAATTATGAGAGCATCAAGTGTCAATTTGAAAATGTAGTGGCAAGGTGTTATGGAGCAGCCTACACACCATGAAGATGAGCATGATCAAGAAGAAGTTTCTAGTCCGATTAGCATGCCTCAAGGACCTATAACAAGATCTCAATCTAAGAAGCTTCAACAAGCCTTAATCCAACATCTACAAGGCTTAGTGAGTTCGGTTAGTGAAGGTTTACAAGGATATCAAAGCTTTGGAGAAAATGCAGCTCAAGTTCAATACAACTTAATTCAAGTCCAAGTTACTAATATGTTTAATTAAGTGTGTAATCGGCCACATTTGTTTTGGGGTGGTTACGTATGCATGGGATAACTATTTAAATATTGTTATTTGGGTTTAATTATGTCATATAAGGGGTTGGACGAATTTCCTTTTAAAAGCCCATTAGTTTTAGTTGATTTCCTATTTTATTTAGGGTTATCTTAGTTTTCCTTGTTGAATAAAGAAAACATTGTAAAGGCTATATATAAGCCTTAGTCGAATTGTTTTTTATTTAGAATTGAAGTTTTAAGAAACCTAAAGGCTGTTTTGCTTTTATATTTGTGTTCTTGCGTAGAATACATGCTTTTAAGGAACATTCAAGTAGATTGATCACATTTTTATGGAGTGTTTCAAAATTGGAATTCAGAAACAAGTTTTCTTTATTCTAATTCTTTGATCATCTAAGTAATTTAATTTCTAGCCTTTTCTTAGGGGTTGTTGCTAAATTGAGTATTGGGGTTTTCAAGTTAATGTGTTGGGGGTCCGTATATATAAAGGGGTTCTCATGCTTATTCTTGGAGGTTCTGTATCATTTAGTATCAGAGCTTTGGCTCTAGATCACGTTTTATCTTTTATTATTTGTGTTTTTTTTGAATTCTGATTTCTTGCATTTTCTTCTTCTTTTAAACTTTGTTCTTGTTCTTTGTTCTTTGTTATTGTTCGTTAGCATTATTCTTATTTCTCTTTGATACAATCAATTATTTTGCATTCTAAATATCCGTTTTGTGTTTATAGTTGAAGGTTTATAAAAAAATTCGTGCAAAAAAAAAAGAAAGAAAGAAATTCGTGAAAAAACAAAAAAAAAAGGAAAAAATGATTCAAAAAGGAAGAAAAATTCAAAATTTTAAGTGAAAAAGATCCTAATCAGGTCTGAATTACAATACTTGCTCATTAAGGAATAGATCTTGTCATATATTGTATTCCTTGCTCATTAAGGATTTTTTTGCATATCATTACATTCCTTGATCATTAAGGAATATTGCTTATTAAAGGTCTGATTTAGGTTTTCCTAATCATATTTGGTTTTAGATTGTGCATATCATTACATTCCTTGCTCATTAAGGAATATTGCTTATTGAGGTAGATTTGGACTTTCTCTTTAAAATACCTTCTAAATTCGTTTTCTTTCCTATTCTAGAAGATTTTTGTATTTTTTTCACATGTCTTTTGCATCTATTTGAGTTTACTTAATTTATTGGCTCTTATTTATTATTTTTTTTCTTCTTGTGATCGAATTGCTTCAAACTTATTCTGCAAATTTCAGTTTTGGAATTCTACACATTGCAAGTTGTTTAGCTATTTGAATTGTACTAAAAGTGTGATTCACCTAAGAACATAAAAGAAATTAACTAGAGTGCTGTGAGGAAGCCTCGAGTGAAATTTCTGTTTGAGTTAAACACGAGTGACCAACCCTATCATTTGAGTGCAAACACGTGAGGGAGTGCTTGTGAGGTCCTTTTGTTATTTTTTTTGGTTGTTTTTTTTTTCTAACTTTATTTTGCAACAATGTCAAACAATAGTGAAGATAATAATCCTGGTCGTGGTAATGCCGCTAGATTATTACGTGAGGCTCAATAAGGAGTTTATGCATTTTACTAGAACTATGGAGGAGATAAGGGAAACATTAGCACTCATGACTACAAGGTTGGATGTTGTTGAAATAGCCACCCCAAATCACAATGAAGGGGATAGGGAAGTTAGAAACTGAATACCTCAAGTTAATGATTTAGAAGATGACGCCATAATGCCATTGTTGGAATGGGCATACCTAGAGGTGGAGGTAGAGGAGGTCGAGGTTTAGGCAGAGGTAGAGGAAGATTATAAGAAAATCCATTCAGTGGTAGAAACCGAGGCGATGATGATTTTGTAGATAGAAATTTGGGAAGCATTAAACATAAGATACCTAATTTTCAAGGTAAAACAGATCTGAAGGCTTATCTATAATGGGAAAAGCAAGTGGAACTCATATTTGATTGTCATCAATTTAGTGAGGAGAGGAAGGTTAAATTGGTGGTTACTCAATTTTCAGATTATGCTATCGCTTCATGGGATCACTTGGTGACTAGTAGAAGAAGAAATTTAGAGTATCCAATTGATACTTGGTATGATCTCAAATCCATGATGAGGAAGCGATTTGTCCCAAAACATTTCCATAGGGAACTTGTACAAAAACTTCAGGTTCTTAGACAAGGTAGTGGGAGTGTGGATGATTACTACAAAGAGATGGAAATGATCATGACCAGGGCTGATATAGAGGAAGATATGGAGATCACTCAAGCATGTTTCTTGGTTGGTTTGAACAAGGAGATCTCTGACCGAGTGGATTTGTAACCATATGGGGATCTAGAAGAGATGGTGCACATTTCCATCAAGGTAGAAAAACAACTTCAAGGAAGAGGAACAATAAGGTATATTTCCAAACCTTATTCCAACTTGAATTCTACTTGGAAAAGGGATGGGAAGAGTGATTTTAAAGGAGTAAATAAGGGTACTTATGATGTTGCAAAGGGAAAGGCAGATTCGGCTTCCAAAGAAAAATCCAAAATCGAAGAGACTAAAGTGAGAAATAGAGACATTAAGTGCTGGAAGTGTCAATGTGTAGGTCATGTTAGTAAGGAGTACCCTAATAGGAGGACTATGACTTTACAGAATGGTGAGATAGTGACCGATGAAGAAGAGGGCAACAATGAAAGCGATGAGGATGAGATGCCTAAATTGGAAAGTTGGAGTGATAGGAGTATTAAGGAGCTAATTAAAGGAGATGTACTGGTTATAAGGCGTACTCTTAGCACTCAATTGAAGGCGGATTGCTATGAGGAGCAACGAGACAACTTGTTCCATACAAGGTGTCATGTGCAAGGCAAGGCATATAGTATGATTATTGACGGTGGGAGTTGTACTAATGTGGTGAGTACCTTCTTGATTAATAGATTGGGGCTGTCTACTATTCCACACCCACGACCATACAAACTTCAATGGCTTAATGATTGTGGTGAGGTCAAGGTAAATAGAAAATCTATTATTTCATTTTCAATTGGTAAATATCATGATGAGGTGCTGTATGATGTAGTCCCTATGCATGCCGGAGAGATTTTGCTTGGTAGACCATGGAAATTTGATAGAAAAACTAAGCATGATGGCAACCTCAATAGGTATTCATTCACCAAGAATGGGAAGAAGACCATATTGACACCACTTTCCTCGAGAGAAGTGTATGGAGATC
>CATIWM010277241.1:0-12541 GCA_949671775.1 Mallotus repandus
TTTGGCAGATTCTCCAGCAGATTGCAATATTTTATCTTTAAATGTTGAAGGTCTTTAGGCAAAAGCCCTTTCTCTCCTTCTACCAATGAGGTAAGCTTCTCACAGTCCCTGATATGTAACCTAATGAGACTTAAGATGCCACTATGTGCATCAGTTCCTTCTTGCCACAAGTGTGTCAGCTCTTCGCAATTCCTAACGGTCAGTTTGCTAAGTGACAAGGCCTCTAAATGCATTTCATGCAAACTTACAAGGCCTTCAGTTCTGCTAATCTTTAATGAAGCAAGAGAGGTGAGATCGCAAACACTTATCAGAACTACTTCTTGACATCTTTCAATCTTTAATTCATGGAGAGAAAAATGCAGCTAGGCACTGCGTCGACCAATCTAGGGCAATTGATTACGGAACGCTACCGCATTTTAGGAAAATTTCCCCGAGACCAATGTGCCAACTTACTCATATTTTCAATGTGTCTCCAAAGAAGGAAAAGAAGCAGCATCATTGCCATAAAACTTAACACCTATTTCTTCCACCTCCCGCATGTCTTCTATCCGCAAATCTCTAAGAAAAGGTAGCCACCCAAGTGGTGGTAGTGAAGTGATTTGATGACAACCATAAAGTATGACATCCACCATGTTGAGAAAAATTTAGAATATACATTTATAAATTTTATATTTCAAAGAAGAAATTTACTCAAAATTGGAGATAATAAAATAATTTATTAAAAAAATACAAGAAAAACTCTCAACTCTCACAAACACTCAACTCTCACAAACACTCAACACTCACAAGACTACACTATATATTCTTCTTCACTCTCTGGATGATTTACAAGACTTGAAGGTTTGGGTATTTGTAGCAAGCTTTAAGAGATACACACCACAAACTTATTTAAACTAATTAATTTCTTACCACACCAATAATAAAAGACTAATTAATTGTATCCACCCGAGGTGTTTTGTAACCACTTACCAAAAAAATTAATTTGCACATGGCTGGTGTTGTATTCATCAACACTCCCCCTCAACACCAGCTCTAACTCTCCGAATCATCCTGAGTTAATGACGAAAGTTTGTGAACTTGTTGACACTCAATCCTTTAGTAAGCAAATATGCAATTTGTTCATCTATCTTGACATATTTCATTTCAACTTCTTCTTGAAGGACCTTCTCACTAATAAAGTGGTAGTGTACTTCCATGTGCTTAGTTCTTGCATGGAAGACCGGATTCTTTGCCAAATGAATTGCCGACTGATTGTCACAATACAACGGAACTGCAAAATCTACTAGTTGATATAGATTATTCATTAATTGTATCAACCATGTACTCCCTTGAGCTACCATTGCCGCTACTCAATACTCAACTTCAATGGTTGATAATGATATTGTAAGTTGTCTCTTGCTACACTAAGAAATTATTCCAGAACTAAGCTTAAACATGTACTCAGTTGTTGACCTCCTGGTGTTATGATCTCCTGCATAGTCAACATCACAGTAACCAACTTGCAATCTTCACCTTTCTTGTACAAAAGACCATAGCCAATTGTACTATTCATATATCTCAATATTCATTGAACTGCTTCTAAATGAGGCTTCTTTAGATTTTGTATGTACCGACTCATCACACTAACTGTATAAGAAATGTCAGGTCGAGATAAGGTTAAGTAGACCATACTACCCACCAATTATCGATACATTATTGCATCTTCTAAATCTTTTCCTTTATGTGAACACTTTCTAGCATTTGGTTCAATCGGCATTGAAATTGGCTTGCATTCAAGCATTCTTAACCTTTTCAATAAATCTTTGGAATATTTTTATTGACAAAGAAATATTCCTTCTTGTGTCTAATCAACCTCTAAACCAAGGAAGTGCTTGAGCTGACCAAGTTCCTTCATTTGGAAACGAACTGATAAGTTCTCCTTCATCCTAAGAATTTCTGCCTCATCATAATTGGTTATGATTAAATCATCCACGTACATTAGCACGATAGCTAGCTTTCCTTCATTGGCCTTGACAAATAAGCTAGAATCTGCAAGTGTTACTGAATAACCACTTTGTGTTTAAAATTCAACAATCTTACCATACCGTGCCTTAGGTGCTTGTTTCAATCCGTAGAGTGCTTTTCGCAGCTTATAAACATATTCAGGATGATCTCGACTGAGAAAACCCATTAGTTAGATCATGTAGATCTCCTGATCTAGCTCTTCATGAAGAAAAGCATTCTTCACATCCATCTGTCATAAGTTCTAGCCTTTGTTGGCTGCAAGTGCAAGTAGAACTCGTACAGTTACAAGTTTTGCCACTAGACTAAATGTTTCATCATAGTCTAGTCCGTATTGTTGAGAGAAACCACAAGCTACCAATCGTGCCTTATTCCTCTCGATTGACCTATATGGGCGGCGTTTTATCTTGTAAACCCACTTACAGGATATAGGTTTCACATCTCTTGGCTTTGGCACGAGATCCTAAGTCTGATTTTGCTGAAGTGCATCGATCTCTTCTTTTATAGCTATTATCCATTCAGAACTCTGTGATGCTTCTTTGAACGTCTCAGGCTCTATTGCTTCTTGAACTATGACTGCATTGGCATATTTAGGATTTAGCCTTCATGTTCTTGTTGACCTTTGGAGTTGAGATTGCGGAGTTGATTCTTCAATTTCACTAGGCCCACCTTCTTTGTTTGATTATTGATAGACACCCGTTTGCTAAGGATTTAGAGTCATTGTTCGACATCATCATGGTTTGGATCTCTTAATTCATTTGAACTTGGTTTGATTTGAATAGTAAGCTCCTCCATATTTTGTTGTAGATTGCCTTCAAATTCTTTAAAATCTAGCAACAACTACTTCTCTAAGGACCACTAAGAAGAAGATTCATCGAACACCACATCTCGTGAAGTGTAGCATCTTCCACTCATTGGATCGCAACATTTCACCCATTTCTTTGGTTGTCGTATCCTACAAAGATACATCTAACAACTTTCTTGTCAAACTTGCTTCATAAATGATTAGGAACAAATATATAATATACACAACTAAATACTCAAAAGTAGCTAACTGTAGGTTTCATGTTCTATAGCTTTTTAAAAGGTGAAATAAATTCTAATCTCGGTTGAAGGAGTCTGTTGATCACAAAGGCTACAGTCCTCATTGCTTCAACCTAAAACCTTCCTGGTATGTTCTTTGCATGTAGCATACTTTGATAAACTTCTGCAAGATGTCAGTTCTTTCTCTTAGGTACATTATTTTTTTGGCATGTTGGCACAAGTGTACTGATGACATATTCTGCATTCTCTTAGCTTGGAATAGCTAACATGACCTAACCGCATGTGCCATAGACCTAATGTCTCATTTTTCCTTATCTTATCTACATATGCAGATTCTATTAATATTACATAGATTGACTCCAATCGCCATCTCTCCATTATTTGTGTTTTTGAGATTTTGAGGTCATGATACATCTTTGCATCTTAGGGACCGAACAAGACATAGTTGCCTGATGTTGTCAATTATGCCACAGATAGCAAATTTTTCTTCATTCCTGGGACATGGTAAACATCTTGAAAAAGCATCTGGTTAGAATTATATCGAAGCATAACTATTGTCTTACCAATGTGAGCTATCGATAACCTTGAGTTATCGGCTGTCACCACCACATAACCTCCCTTATACTTAGACAAGTTTTACAACTTCTTTTTATCACCTGTTATATGATTTGAGCAGCCTGAATCTACGATCCAGTCATTCTCGTAGCCAATCTGCTTTGGTATTGTTACCGTGAGAGCTAATTCTTCTTCCTCTATAGTGAATAATGCTTCAACATCATAACCATCTTTGCTATTCTCCTAAGAACTGGAAGTAGCAGTATTACTTTCAACAGGCTTTTTCTTGGTCCAACAATCTTTTTCCATGTGGCCCTTCTTTCTGCAATTATAATAATTGCCATCAAACTTTCTACTATTACTTTAATTCTTAGAAGCTCCCCCTAGACGAGAGCCTCCCCTTCCTTGATGAATTTTCACCTTGTCATCATCCTTTTTAGATCCACTACTGGTGTACTACTTGAAAATGCCTATAGTTTTACTGGTGTAGAGCACTTCCTCCTCACCCTTCTCTCCCATTTGCTTAGCCATGGCTTCCTGACCTGCAAGCAAATTTTCAAACTCAACAAATGATGGTTGTGTTGGCCATCCCTGTACAACGGCAACGAACCCTCAATATTCAGATCTTAAACTATGGATAATTATTCTCTTTATTTTGGTTTCCCCAATATGAGCTGTTGGATCTAATTCTGAAATTTCACGACATATCGCCTTCACCTTATGAAAATGTTGGGCAATCGTCATGTCGTGTTGCGCCACTGATAGCAACTCATTCTCAAGAAGTTATAGTCTTGTATCATTTTTCTTTGAAAAACGTGTAACAAAAGTGTCCCATGCTTCTTTTGGTGTTTTGGCATCCCGAATGTGCTTTTCTTCTTTAATTATTGTCCTTAAGGCAAACATTGCTTTGCCTGCTTTAATCTTCTACTTTCACAAGATGTCATTGGCATCTTCTGCCACCGGTTGTGTAACTTCACCAATGACAATCTTCCAAAGTTCTTGACCCTATAGGTGAGACTCCATACATAGTACCCACCTGTTGTAGTTTTTGTTGTTGAGCTTCTTAATTCCTCCCACTACTTAAAGGTCACCCATCGTGTTGGCAGTACCTCAGTAAATACCAAACAAATTTTATCAAAAAATTTGCAGAGTCACAGACTACTCACGACACACAGAAGCTCACTCACTCACAATTTCTAGAAGCCCTTTCTAATATGGAATATCAGTCAAAACTGCAACCACATAGCATACTTAGAATTTCTAGAAATCCTACAACTTGAGCGGTCCCAGACGGTTCAGCTTTAATACCAAATGTTAAGAAAAATTTAGAATATACAATTCTAAATTTTATATTTCAAAGAAGAAATTCACTCAAAATTAGAGGCACAATAAAATAATTTATTAAAAAAATACAAGAAGAACTATTAACAATCACAAACATTCAACACTCACAAGACTACACTATATATAAGACTCTTAGTCTTATTTTCTTCTTCACTTAACTTGATGATTTACAAGACTTGAAGGTTTGGGTATTTATAGCAAGCTATAAGAGATACACACCACAAACATATTTAAACTAATTAATTCATTACCACACAAATAATAAAAGACTAATTAATTGTATCCACACTAGGTTTTTTGTAACTAACCCACTCACTAAAAAAATAATTTGCATATGGCTGGTGTTATATTCATCAACACACCATTTTGTTGAATGAAGGATCTCCTAGCCAAAATGGAAATTCTACACAACCATACTAACCAATTCCAAGGCTTTTGACATTTGTATAAGGTTGTAGCAATTCTAGGACCTGGGATGCATTCTCACCTTTACTTTGATTATCATAATCATTAGCCCATTCTAATGCCAATTTGTCAAGTCCCTGCTTATCTTTTAGATTCGTAAGTTATGCATCTTTAATTTTAACCAAATTCTACAATCTTTCAATATAAAGCTCACCTTTTAGATGAGAGAATTTCTTCAACTCTCTTAGCTGAAGCCTTGAATCGTCATCTCCCACAATGAATTTTTCAGGGTATAGAGATTTGCCAAATTGCCTATATGAAGTGGCATCCTTTTTATGTTTCTTGTAACTCTAATATCAAGGTGCTACAAGTTGATTAGATTATCAATATCCATAGGCAATTTGACGAGTTTTTCACAACCACGTAGCTTTAAAGTCTGCAAATTGAAAAGTTGACATATTGATGTGGGTAACCGTACTTTTAAGGTGTAAGACAAGTTAAGGTACCTTAAATGCTTCAAGGTACTAATAGAACTTGGCAACTCTGGTAGTTGATATCCAGCCAGTGATAGCACCCTTAAGCATTTTAATTTCGGCAACAAATCATGCAAAACACTTTTACTTAAATAGTGCTAACTACGTTCTGGAGCAATTGGTAATGACAGCAATGTGCGCAATTTCTTTGTTTCATAGAAAAGCTAAAATCTTTGTGAGGCGTCATTTTTAAATGATCTTGTGCAGATCAACTCCTCCAAATTAAGGGATGCTTCTTGACTAACAGAACGAGCAAAATCTCTCATTAGGACATGTAAGACATATAATGATTCATTCTTATTAATGTTCATATTATTTACGTGTCTTAGAGTTGAATTTTAATAAATTTTAAACTGAAAATAATTTAATTTAAATAGTTTTTGGGTCTAATTAGGAATTTGTTTAGTAATTAGTATTTGATTAGGATTTTTATTATTATTTGTCTATTTAGGAAGATATATTTAGTTTTTAATTAATGTTCATCTTTTGAGTGTCGGTGGACCCCAAGCAATTAAAGAGCAAATGAGGAATTTAGAGTTGAATTGTCAAAGCTTCCAAATCCTGTGTAAAGCTTCGAGCCAATTGCAAGCCATGTTTGAGCCATCTAGAGCCAATTATATTTTGGACGTCACCTAGCTTTGTCACAGTTTGTCTTTGCCGTATCCAAGCCGTGTGATGATTAGGAAGTCTCCTGTTTTGCAAATTAAGAAGATTTGAGACCAAAGAGGACTCTCCTTAACCCTAGTTCTATATAAAGGAAAGTAAAACACTTTTTGAAAAGAGGGGATGAGGAGGCAAGATACACAGGAACGACTAAAGAAAGATTGACAATTGTTAACCCACTTTATTTTTATTGCATCTTTCTGTTTTTCTATATATCATGTTTATGGATTTCTCCATAGCCATGAGTGGCTAATTCTCTTTTAGAATCTTGGTTAGGAGTAGATATACCATTATAAGAATTGAACACAAGTACTTTTATTTAATTTGAATTTCAGTTAATTCTTTGTGTTGCAATATTATCTAGTTATCATTCCAGGCCTATTTGATTGCTTGTTTATGGATAAATTCACCAACGAGAGTTAGGAAAATTTATTAGCTTAAGAACACTTAGAACTTAAATCACTCGACCATGAGAGTAGGCAAGCTCTTCGGGGAGTCACGATAATTTAAGCACGGTGATAAATTAATTGCTAAAAGTCTTAATGAGCTAGGATTAACTTATTAATCACGAGAGTAGGTTAGATTTTAATCCTTGCATGCTTAATTGAACTTGAGAGAGTCTTTAGATAATTTATAGAAATTACGCTTAACTAAATTCCAAAGATTATTTGTTTGATAATGTGTTCAAGATTAGAATGGAATAGTAAAACTAAACCTAGATTCTAAGCATTAAATATCTGATTCCAGTTTAGTTTATTTTATTGTTATTTATATTTTATAATTCCTCAACTTCTTTTACTCGGTTTGCTAGCTAAGTTATAGGTAAAAATAATTGGTAGTCGATATACATTCTTCGTGGGAATGATATCTTATGCGCTACAATCACGACTCGTGCGCTTGCGAGTTTAAGAGCAACAAGTTTTTGTCGCCATTGCTGGGGACTGGCAATATTGATATTGATTCAATTTTTACTTTTCTTAGACTAGTAGTTTTTATTTCCTTTGGACTTATTTGCTTTTCCTTCATTTTTAGGTACTTTGTAGTGTATGAACACTTGGTCTCAGGGAGCTAATTTGGAAGAATTTAATCTTGAAATCAAGAAGTCTTGTAAAAAGAATCGGAAGGAAAAATGTGAAAAAGACAAGAAAATCATAGCCAAAGATAAAGCATCACAGTAGATTAGGAATCGTGCTCTTCAAGAATACACAATGCCTAATCCAAGCGATAATTTGAGTAGCATTGTGAGACCAACAGTGGATGCTAATAACTTTGAGATCAAACCGGTGATTATCCATATGATTTCACAATTTCAGTTTGGGGTTCTCCCAAGTGAAGACCCAAATGCTCATTTAGCTCAATTCTTGGAAATTTATGATACCTTCAAGATGAACGGGGTTAGTCCGGATGTAATCAAACTCATATTATTTCCTTTCTCTTTAAGAGACAAAGCTAAATTGTGGTTGAGTTCTCTTGCACCACAATCAATCACTTCTTAGGATGTATTGTCTAAGGCCTTTTTGAGCAAGTATTTCCCACTAGAAAAGACGGCAAAATTTAGATAAGAGATCACCAGCTTCACCCAACACAGTGGTGAATCTCTTTATGAGGCTTGGGAGAGATACAAGGACTTGCAGAGACAGTGTCCTCATCATAGGGTGCCACAGTGGTTACTTATCCAAACCTTTTATCAAGGGCTCACTAAACCAATGAGGATTACCATTGATGCTACAGCTCAAGGCTCCTTCATGAGCAAAACACCCGAGGCAGCCTACTACTTGCTCGAAACCATGGCGTCTAACAACTATCAGTGGCATAGCAAATGAAGTTTACCAAAGAAAGTCGCAAGACTGCATGAGGTGGATAGTTGGAACCTTCTCAATGCCAAGATTAATATGCTCACCAAGAAACTAGAGGTGACTATAAAGATCTCCAATCCCATGGCTGTGTCTTTCTATGAGCATTGTGGAGGAGGACATACATCTTTAAAATGTCAAGGAGGTTTTTCTCAGGATTCCTCTATTGAGCAGTTAAACGCATTCAACAATTTTTAGAGAAATCAAGGGAATCCTTACTCTAATACTTATAATTTAGGCTGGCGAAACCATCCAAATTTTTTATGATCTAACCAAAGAGGAGTGAAAAAATAACCCAGGTTTCAAATAAACCCCTCCTGAATTTCAGCAGAAGACTATCTTCCCTCAACAAGATAAATCAAAGTCCAACCTTGAAGTCATGATGGAAAAGTTCCTCAAAAATTAAGAGAGGTACCAAAAAGTCCAAGAGGAGCAACATGAAGCAATAAAGAATTTGACTTCTTAAGTGGGACAACTTTGTGCCCACAATAAGATGCTTGAAAACCAAATCGTAGCTCAACCATAAAGATCAAAGCAGGGTGGAATATTTCGTAGTCAACCTCAAAATCCTAGAGAGCAAGCTAAGGTGGTTACACTTAGAAGTGGTAAGCAATTGTCTGCAGATGAGACCAAAAATAATGATACAGAAACTGCTTATAACCTAGAGAAGGAGAAGACTACACAAACACATGAACAAAATGAGGAGAAGAACGACTCACCACCTTTAGTACCACCATTGCCATTTCCACAAAGGCAGTAGAAATCCAAGCTAGACAGGCAATTTGAAAAGTTCATGAAATCATTCCAGCAGCTTAAACTCAACATACCTCTCCTGGATGTGATAAACACCATGCCTACATATTCAAAATTTTTGAACGACATCATCTCGAATAAGAGAAAATGGAAGGATCATGAGACTATTCCTATCAATTAGGAATGCAGTGTTGTTATTCAAAATAAGCTTCCTCAAAAGCTTAAGCATCTAAGGTGTATCACTATCCCTTATACCATTGGAAATGAATTTATAGGTAAATCCCTTTATGATCTTAGTGCAAGTGTGAGTATAACTCCTCTCTCTTTTTGCAGGTGTCTCAACATTGATGAACCTTAACCAATGACAGTGTCCTCACAACTTGTAGATAGATCAATTTTTTATCCTTATAGTATTCTGGAAGACGTCTGAGTCAAATTTGGTGACTATTATGTTCTAGGAGACTTCATCATCTTGGAAATAGAGGAGGATCGCCATATTCCGATCATACTTGGACGACCTTTCCCAGCCACAGCAGAAGCAATCATTGATGTCAAAAGAGGAAAGATACTGCTGGAAATTAGAGACAACAAGGTGGAATTTGATGTTTTCAAAATGGCAAAACAATCCTTAACAATGGAATCCTATTTCAGAGTTGATGCGATCCAAAGCTGTGTGCAAGAAACCTTTGAAAAGTAACTCACTGATGATCCTCTAGAAGCATGCTTGGTTCATGATGTTTCAAAAGATAATCCTGACAAGGAAGTAGTCATGTATAAATATTATCTCAGTGCAAATCCAGCATTAAATAAGCAAAGATCAGTCAGGTATGAGCCATTACCTTCTACTTTAGAAAGTCTTGGTAAGATTGAAGAGCATACTGCACCTAAGATAGAGCTCAAAACTCTTCCTTCTTCTTTGAGGTATGTGTTCTTTGGCCCTAATTCTACCTATCCTATCCTATCCTTATGAATGTTGAGTTGACTAATGAACAGGTAGAAAAATTGCTTAGAAGAATTAGACCTCATAGAAAGATCATAGGTTACACTATAGATGACCTAAAGGGGATTAGTGCTTCAATATGCATGCATAGGATTCACATGGAAAATGATGTTAAACCCACCATAGAACATTAAAAAAGGTTAAATCCTAACATGAAAGAGGTGGTTAAAAAGGAAATTATGAAGTTGCTTGATGCAGGGATCATCTATCCTATTTCGAATAGTTGGTGGGTTAGTCCAATCCACATTGTCCTTAAGAAAGGAGGTGTGACAGTAGTGCAGAATGAGAACAATGAATTGATCCCAACTAGGACTGTCACAGGGTGGCGCATGTGCATTGACTATAATAAGTTAAACAAAGCCATAAGGAAAGATCACTTCCCTTTACCCTTCATTGATTAACTTTTAGAAAGGCTTGCAAATCATTCATTCTTTTGCTATTTAGATGGTTATTCAGGTTTCTTTCAAATTCTCATCCATCCTGATGACCAAAAGAAAACCATATTTACATGCCCCTATGGAACATATGCATATAGGAGAATGCCTTTCGGGTTGTGTAATGCACCCGCCACTTTTTAAAGATGCATAATGTCTATATTTTCTGATTTTGTTAAGGACATAATAGAGGTTTTCATGGATGATTTTTCTATGTATGGTTCTTCATTTGATGCATGTTTGGATAACCTTTCTAAAGTATTATAGCATTGTGAGGAGACTAACCTAGTGCTTAATTGGGAAAAGTGTCATTTTATGGTGACAAAAGGAGTGGTGCTCGGACATATCATATCTAAGAATGGCATTAAAGTTGACAAGGCTAAAGTTGTAGTGATAGAAAAACTCCCACCTCCTACCTCTGTCAAGGGAATACGGAGTTTTCTGGGACAAGTCGGGTTCTATCGGCGTTTCATCAAGCATTTTTCCAAAATCACTAAGCCTTTAACTAATTTTCTTGCCAAGGATGTTCCTTTTAAATTTACTGATGATTGTCTTCATGCTTTCCATAGGTTGAAAGAAGCTCTTGTTTCAGCACCTATTTTATAGCCGCCGAACTGGAGCCTCCCCTTTGAAATAATGTGTGATGCTAGTGACTATGTTGTAGGAATTGTTCTAGGGCAACGAAGAGATAAACAAACCTATGTTATCTACTATATCAACCACACTCTAGATGATGCTCAACTAAATTATGCAACAACTAAAAAGGAACTTCTAGCAGTGGTGCACGCTTTCATATTTTGTTGGAAGCAAAGTGATTGTCTACACAGACCATTCAGCCTTAAAGTATCTTTTAGCAAAGAAGGATACCAAACCAAGACTCATCCATTGGATCCTTCTCTTACAAGAATTTGACTTGGAGATTCGAGATCGTAAAGGGACAGAGAATTTAGTTGCAGATCACCTTTCTCACCTGGAACAGAGTACTAATCTTGACTCTCTTCCTATCTCAGATGACCTTCCAAGAGAGTAGCTCATGAGAATCCAGCACTGAGACCCCTAGTATGCTGATTTTGTGAACTACATTGCTTGCGGTGTCCTTACACCTGACGTGGATTACCATCAGAAGAATAAATTCCTCTGGGACTTTAGGCAATACTTTTGGGATGAGCCTTACCTATACAAGATGCATTCCAGACGAGGAAATATCAGAAGTCCTCATGCACTGTCACTTGGTTGAGTGTGGGGGACATGCAAGTTCAACCAAAATTGCAGTTAAAGTGCTTCAGAGTGGGATTTATTGGCCCCCTCTCTTTAAAGATGCAAGGCAATTTCCAATCAAGTGTGATCATTGTCAAAGAACAGGAAACATTAGCAGACAGAATGTGATGCAGCGGAAGGTAAATAGTTGCAAAAATCATTGATTCTCATGAATACCGATTCGCAACCTTCAAACCCCTATTGATTCTATCGAATTCTAGGGAATTTGGGAAAACAAAGTCTATAATTTATTAGAAATCAAAAGCCGTCCAAAACAAGGTATAAATAAGCTTATATACCAAAAGTAAACCCTAAATAAACTCCTAATAAAAATAGGTAAAATTACTAAAATAGAAAAACAGCAATTAGAAGGCGCAAACGTGCGAATTTGAATCAGTGGCCCATTTCCACCCAAAATCTGACACTCGAAACTTCACTTTAATTACGAAATTGCCACTGCCGAACTTTGTCCAATTTGTCTAAGAACTCCAAAGCTTGCTCTTGGACCACATCATTCTCCCCTGGTGATAGAAAATTCGACCGCGAATTTACCACAACATCATCATCCGAAGAATCACCAGTGAAAGGAATGAGATGCTTCACATTAAACACATCTGCAGTACGAACATGACTTGGCAGCTTCAAGCGATACGCATTAGGATTTATCTTTTCAATCACCTCCACTGGACCAATCTTCTT
>CATIWM010277293.1:0-19486 GCA_949671775.1 Mallotus repandus
TAACCCTAAAATATATTTGAATATAGAAGCTAAACCATGGCATTCCATAGATCTTGTTCACCACCACGGATTCAAATCATCCCATCCAAAATCATAAACACAAAAAATAAATAAAGATTAGTAAATAAAAAAATAAAAATTAAATAAAATAAAAATAAGCAAATGAAAAAAGAAAAGGCATTAGAAAAAGAACTAGTTTGATGATGCAGTATTGATTCCACTCAGAAGATGATCACCATTAATGAAAGACTGTGGCTTTGGTTGTGTTTGTCTGTGATTTTGATTTATTTGGATCTGATTCACGGCTAAAACTTAAAAAAAGTACGTAAAAAAATTAAGAAAAGTGAGTGTCTTTTGGTTGACGGCTAAGTATCAGAAAGAGGTGGAGAGAAAAGAAAAGAAAAAACCTCCCCCCCTCTACGTGAAACAGAAAATCACGTATTTATAAGAGACCATCCTGTAACCCTAAATTGGTACAGGATAATAAAATTTTATTTTAATTATTTATCTATAAAAAAATATATATTTATCACTTTATTTAACAAATAAAACAAATTTATTTATCACATAAAAATTAATCAAAATCTATATAAATAAATAAATACAAAAATACAAAAATAAAAAAAATCGTAAAAAAAAAACAGAATTGGTCATTTTCCCGATCAGAAATGTAGATCTACATTTCCGACCGGAAATCTACATTTCCGGTCGGATGAAAAAAAAAAAAACAATACAAATGCAGTAAAACAAACGCAAGATGGCCATAATGGCCATCTTGTCTTTTTAAAATGGTTCTTTTTTTTTTTAGAAAAAAAAATTAATTTTTTTTTTTGAAAATCTATATATAAAAAAAATAAAAATTAATAACAACAATAATTAAAATAAAAGTAATAGTTCCTAAAAATAATTTACAATTTAGTTTAAAACCAATAAATCAAATCTAATAAATCTAATTTCACAATCTATTTTCATCACCGGGTCCTCTGTCGCATCCATGCTCTAATTATCCCGAAATTGGATGCTTACAAGTTCGGTTCGGCCGGTTCTTTCTCTTCTCTACTTCACATTGTGCATATCAGCTCACAGTTTACTTTCTAATACTTATTGCATATGAATTCACATGTAACAGAAAACTACACCTAAAAAACAACATATTGATTGTATTACCTGCTCTAACTGTTTGTATTCAGCTGCAACTTTTTCAGCGGAAGTCGAACCCTCACTTGACCTTTTGCCCCTCAGGAAGCTGAATACCTACAAACGGGTCCCCATTATCAACCAAACAAATATAAGTACTGTATTGTTTATTCAACCCAAACCCCATTGAAAAGAAAAATTATGAATCGAGTAGGATCATAATGTGACGCATGCAATGAGGTTAATTGTATATAATTATATTTGTCACACACAAAGTTCCAACTGCCATTTTTGACCATCAACAATATCTTAATTAGTCCTCTTTCAAATTATATAAGCAAGAAATCTCATAGTCTTGCTTGCTAAGTAAACTTGATCCTTCTAGCAAATATAAATAAGCATCCAGCCAACACTAGACCAAATTACATAGAAAAACTAGCTCTACCTACATTACTATCTAGAATGGCTGAAGTAAAGCTGCTAGGAGCATGGATAAGCCCTTACAGTCGCAGAGTGGAAATGGCTCTGAAACTGAAAGGTGTTCAATATGAATATATAGAAGAAGATCTGGCTAACAAGAGCCCTTTGCTTCTTGAATACAACCCTGTTCACAAGAAGGTCCCTGTTCTTATCCACAATGGCAAGCCAATTGCTGAATCCGTTGTTATTCTTGAATACATCGATGAAACTTGGAAAGGGAATCCTATCATGCCTCAAGATCCTTATGATAGAGCCATGGCACGATTCTGGGCCAACTTCATTGATAACAAGGTAGACTCACTGCCTCCCTCTTTCTTTCTTGAGTTTAATGTGTGTATATTAATTATTTAACTGATGAGCTTTAACTCAGTAAAACTTAATTTTGTTTTACAAAATGAATCTGAATTTATTAATTTGAATCTAATTGCGATCTAATTAATAAAACATATATTTTAGGGATTAGTATTAAAAAAAAAAACTACATGATCTAATACTTTTTTGGTATATAATTTTATGATAAATTAAGGTATATGGCTTTTGTAGTTAGAAATTTCAAGCACATAACAGTAACACCGTGAGAAATGCTAATATGGCTATAGTATGTCATTCTCTCATACGACATTAAGGGAAATGACGATACATGAACATTTATTACATCAAATTGACTAATGATGTTAATATAATATATCTAAAATTGCTAACAATAAAAATCGTATACATTAATTTGTCAAAAAAAATTGCATGCTAAACTTTATAAAAATGTTAAAAGACATGATTTTTTTTTTACTTTTCCCTATATTATACGATGGTTTTAAAATTTGTCATTCTACAAATTTTGAGGAATTGTTAAATGTATATGTCGATTTATTCCACAATATGCTTAATTTTTGTTATTGTTATAAAGGGAGTTAACTTTGGGTATTTTCATTTTGTCTTTTAATAGTGCGGTCCTGCAATTTGGCAAATCATATGGAGCAAAGGGAACAAACGAGGGAAAGCCATGGAAGAAGCAAGTGAGCACCTGAAAACACTTGAAAATGAGCTAAAAGACAAGAAATTCTTCGGAGGAGAGACAATTGGATTAGTAGACATTGTTGGGAACTTTATAGGCTTTTGGGTTGGAGTGATAGAAGAAGCAATTGGTGTGGAGTTGGTGACAAAAGAGAAGTTCCCTCATCTGTGTAACTGGATTGATGAGTTCGTTAGCTGCATCATAACCAAAGAAAATCTTCCTGCCAGAGATAAGTTGCTGGCTTTTTTTCAGTCTCGTGTAGATGCGCCATCTTGGAAGTATTAGAATCAATAGATATTATGCCGTGCTGCCCATGCACAATAATATTATTAGTTCGGTGTTGTTGTGAAATGGACTCTGCTTCTATGTTATGGTTTTATTATTATTAATAGGAAGAATTGCACTATTGATGTTTGGACTTTTTAAATTTTGCTATTTTGGTGTTCAGATTCTCACCCAAGTCTCATCTACTTTTCTGACTCTGATACATATATGCAAACCAAACTCGAAACATCTTATGTTAATAAAAAAAAAAGAACAAAAGAAAACATATCAGCAAAGGTCAGAAATGTTCTTTTTGGTCTCATCAACAGTACTTTAGCTATCTGAAACAATTTTTATCAAGCAAAACCAAACAGTTTGCACTTGCATAGCCAATCTAAGCTTAAGCCTTGTCCAACAGCTAGCTCAGGTTTCCTAAGAGCTGAAGCCGCACATGATTCTTTGAAAATATTTTTGTGTATGAACAATGTGAATGTCGCAAGTATCTATCAGCAAAACAAGTTTTCTCCTTTTTTTATCCTCCAATTTCAACCTTCACATGGCAAGATTAACTCCCACGGTGAAGCTTAGGCATGTAGTATCATTTGAAAACCAGTAACGAGCTATGATTCGTCGGAGATGGCACCAATAGATGAACTCCTTACAGCTAGCCTCACTGCACCTACGCAACTGAGCTGCCTCATCTAGGGGTTCAATCCATGCATTTCTGGGCTCTTACTCCCTTCCTCTATCTGTGGGATGAAGAATCGGTAGGTACACTTTTGATTTTTGGGATGAAATTTGGATTTTGGGATTAAGAATTAGTAGGCTTGAATCGTAGGTTGGAGATTTCTTGTAAGTTAATGGGAAAGAGGAATGGATGGAATGGCCAAAAAACCTAATTCGTCAGTTCAAACACTTGCTCAATTTTCTTGACCCCTTTTTTGTTTTGTTTATGTATGGGTGATTTTGTCTTTTTATTTATTGAGGTTATTTTTGTGTTTCAGAAAAATGTGGAGGCCGCCGCCGCTCACTCATCACTCAGGCCATCATTAGCTCATCAGAAGCACATACTTGAGATAAGAATAAGAAGTTCATACAATCAATCATTAAAAAAAATTAATCTGAAAATTAAAATAGCAAAGTTTAAAAAGTTCAATACTAACTGTACAATTCTTTCTTATTATTATTAATGGAGTTGTAAATAAAGTCGGCCCATGACAAAAACCCAAAAAGATATTGGGTATGTATTGGGCCATTACTCATTATGTGTACATCTCATCTCAAAGTTTTATAGAGAAGATTAGTATTGGTCCTGTCAACTTCCTAAGGAGAGTAAAATGTCCTCAACTTCATATATGGAAAATATTTTTGGAAGAAAAATATATATATTTTTTAATATAATGAAAAAAAAATTTATGATGTGTTTGGACGATTGAATTTAAGCCAATAGATTTTAGATATGAATCAGTTATTTGAAATGAAACTAATTTAAAGTCGAAAACTCTAAATTTTAAATAACTAGAATAATCATGGTATTTGAAATTCCATTCAAATGTGAAGTGTGTCAAATAAGGTATACATATTTGTATTTAATCTAAGCCATTCATTATTGTTGAAGTGGAGTAATCTTTTATTTTTTTTAATATCTATAATTGGAAAATGAATTTGGGTAATTAATTGGAAACCTCTATCCTGGAAAGTTTTAATTGACAATTCAGAAGTAAAATGGTGTAATGGAACTTTGTCATAAACTTGGATACTGTCAAATGTCAATAAAAGTTACCTATGGATGTAGTTGGAAAAGCTACCGGTGTCTTGCGTTGCTATACAGTCATAGAGCACCGCCAATGCCAACTAAAAATCTTTATCTTGGTATGCATGGCCTTGGATAATAATACTAAATATAATCTTAATCTCCCTAAATGTCAAAATTTGGTCGAAAATTCATTAATCTGCTTAACAAAAAAGAAAATATAATTTCCATTGCCATAAATCAGGGGTTAAAGATTAATACATGAACAGATTGAAATTCAAACTTTTCTTTTCTTTTACATCAAACACAATAAAAGTAAATCATCATTTTTTTTATGTTATTAATTAAATGAAAATATTAATGATGTATACAGAAAATAGAGAACGAGAGGGATGTCATCCAGGTAATAAATTATCATCACGCTAGAGATGGTCATAATAATAATAATAAGAAAAGAACTCAAGGAGATAATTAAGTAGGTGCAAAGGAAGCTGCTTTGAAGCTTCCTTTGTCTGTATCTTCCATGTATGTATATGTATCCATTATAACGCAATGAATTTTAGAAATGAAAAAATAAAAATATTAATTTAGCTAACAAGTAAAATTAACATAATACATTTTGTCACTATGTATTTGACATAATTTATCAGTTTGATATTTCAATTTATAGTTTTTCTATTTCAACATTTAAAATCGTCTTATCACCAGTATTTGCCACTTTTTATTAGTTTGACACATCTATTTACAATTTTTTATCAGTCAAACCTTTAAGATGCGGCACGTGTTGATTCGGTATTTTATATCACGTATGTTAATAGGGTTTCAAAATTTCATTTTAAGTAAGTTCAGGTGTTAAAATGATAAAACTGTAAGTTGAAATGTCAAACAGACAAAACGTTACAAGTATAGAGGATCACAGATATATTATGCCAATAAAATTATAGTTTTTTTCTTTGGCCAATTACAGCGGTGTGCCAAGCAATTTGGCCATCGAGCCAAGCCAGCGGGGGCAACAAAATTATGGTTGAAGCAGCAAGCAATCGCATGCAATATTGCAAACAACGTAAAATTCTTTCCCACCAATGAATGGAATTAATGTGACGAATGGTTAAAAATCAACTCATCCATTGAGTTTTAAGACAGTTGATTTTGGTGTCATCAATTTACTTTGGATTGGAACGTTTACCTAATGGGTTGTTTTATCCAATTTGTAAAAGTAGCAAATAAGAAATAAAGAACTGGATAATTAATTGGGTTATATCATCTTTTTTCAATCCATGACCAGGTCTTAATTGAATATTTGGAGGTGAAATAATCAAACCAATCTTGTCAAATGTTATGATATTGATGTAATATGATAGAAGTGGTTAATTTGTAAAATTTAAACATTATAAATAGTGCCAATGACAGCTAAATCAATTAGTTTAGGTAGAGGCTCTTGCTTAAGATTATGGATTAAATCCTTACACTATCACTTTCATACTTGGATTATTACTAAAAGGATAAGTAAAATCCACTTATATAGCGTCCTACACGTAGATTGGATCCATTTATGTAGTTTCTCAATAGGTAATAAGTATTCCTTTTACACTAACGCTAATAATTAACAGTTATAATTTTATACCATAAGAAGCGATATTGTGAACAAATTATAAATTATTCTACAATTATATTTTTAAAAAAAGAGTTCTTTACAAAAATGTCCTAAAAATGAAAGCCATTTACATCAAAAACTCCTTTTATCAATAAATTACACATATATCCCTTTTTTTTCTGCAATTACATGCGTGCCTTGAAAAATGTCGCTCTTTCTTGTGTGAGAGCGTCTTCTTCTTCTTCCGTTATTTCTAAGAACTAAAACCAAAGACAAAGACTTGGCTTTTTTTAAGCTCTCAACAAAACTTTTACACAAAAGTCTCCCCGTGTCCATCTATATCTAATATCTTCTCTATCTCTTTTGATTTTGTTCCCACTCATTTGGTGATTTGGGTCTTCTTTGCTTCATTAATTTCACTCTATTTCCTAGTTTTCTATTGTTTTAGCTTATGAATTTTTTACTACTATGTTTTTTTTTTTTTTATTTCTTGCAGCAATTTTGAAAATTTGCAGATGTGTAATATCATATATACTTTCTTTACTGTCAGCTTCCTCCTTGGCTGCAAGATATTCCTGCCTATTTTCAAATGCCCTCTGTCTCTCCTTTTCAAGTGACTTACTTGGCTGTGTCAGCTAGGGTTGAACACAGTGCGGTCCAATCTAGGAATTTGGAAATCTCTGGAATTAGATTGAAAATCGGAGATTTGAAAATATTAAGAACTGGTACCAGAACTAAAACTAAAAATCTCCGTCTTGTATTGTTTCAAAGTTTCGGAATAATACAATTTGGAGATCAGATATTTCAATCCAGTACAAAATGGAGATTCAGAGAATTATACCATATACATTATTTTCTTAAATATTTAAACATCCATTAAACTTGAAATTTCATTAATATACCTGCAATAATATTAATATTAGTTAATAATATTATTAAATAATTAATATTAGTTATATGATATTTATAAAATTCTTTTGTCAAATGTCATTAATATTGTTAAATAATATTTATAAGAGAATATTAATTAACTCTTTTTCTTTGGAAAAATATTAGTTAATCCTTTTATTTTATTATTTTCAATAAAAGAATTTATATTTTAATTATAATATTAGCTTTATTTATTTAAAGAAGTTAAATAATATTTATATTATTTATGTATTAAATTTATTTGTATAACTTATATATTATAAATATATAAATAAATAAATTTTGATTATTTTGATTCAATACAGTTCAGTACAGTTCAATTCAATTCGGTCCAGATATTTATAAATATCAAGAACCGTACCAAAAAAAATTTTATCGGTACAATTCAATCCTAATAAAGTTAAAAAGTCAAAAAGTCAAAAAGTCAACGGTTCAATTTGGTTTTGGAAATTTTTGGTCTGGTTATTCGGTTCAATTCAAATATTTTAATCTACATGCTCAACCCTAGTGTCAGCTCTGCTCTAAGACATGAAATCTTAGCTTCAAGAACATTGATTCGAGATAAGGTCTATGACAACCATTCATTCACAAAAAAATTCATTTTCTGTGAATTGGAGATCCTTTTACATTCCTTGCCTATGACTATTTGAATGAGCCAAATTGAGGTTTTGTCATTAATCATGTTGTAATTCGTTCATTAGATTTTGGTTCATCAAATTGAAGTTGTTGGGTGCGCTCAACTGTTGCATAGCTAAATTTCTAATTAATTATGTGGGAACCTAGATAAGATATAATTCTGATTAATTATGGGGTAAACAAAAAATGATTCTAAATTCTTAGATTTATGCAGTGATCAGCATGAGTTTGTGGTGGCAATAATAGGCATAGATAGCATTAGGAAAGGGTTGATTCGAGATGGCACATGATTTGTCACATTCCCGGTGAAGTACTAATGTGTGGTGTTTAGGTCATTTAAGGCAGAGATTTTGGGAGCTGTTTTTACCATGGTAAACAACCAATATGTAATTGAATTATGCGTTGTTTATTGGTTTAGATTATATATCTTTTATTTGTTTGTTGCACGGATAAGAACTTAAGTAATAGTGGAATGTTTCTTATAAAATAAGAATATATCTCCCTTTGCTATTTTTTTTTTAGGATGTGCCATAAAATCTTACCTTGAAGTTTCTTGGTTTTTTTTTTTTTGGAGTTTCTTGTTCAGCCACCTTAATGTGCAAAGAGATTCGATTCAATAACGTACCCTTTTCAAATGATAATACTCAAATTTTTTTTTTTGCTGGAGCCATTGAGTTAGATATCATGATGATGATATATTATTTGCGTATGATGAAGCAAAGTATTCTTATTCATTTTTATAATAAATTCCTATTTTTGTGCTTAATTGGTAAAATAAATATTTGATTTAATTCCTATTTGATCTTTTGGTAGGAAATCATGATAATTCAGAAAGAGGAACCAAAATTAGAATTTTAAAATCAAGAATTGAAGCTGAAAGTCAAAGTACAATCTGGGCTATATTTTCAACAGAAAATTGAATTTAGGCGTGCCCACGGATGCTTGCGCGGAAATTGTGTTGTGCGGATTTTTTTAGGGACCGCTGTTATTGGAAATTAATTTAGCTAATTCTTCTACCCCATTTTAGCAGCAAAAATTCGACCTCTGAAGAGTTCCTAATTAAGACGATTATTTTTAGGCTAGATTCTCTATAAAAGAGGTTTTATATGAAGGAGAGGGGGGATATCTTTATCATTTTAATTCAGTTTTTCTTTATTTTGATTGAAAGCTTTTGTAAGCCATGTGTGGCTAAATTTTCTTTTCTAGTCAAGGGTATCAATGTATGATTCATAAACAGTTGTGAGAATTTGTTTTCATTGTTTTCTCTTCTCAAATATCTGAATATTTTCTATGCTTAATGTTATTTTGTTCAATTAAGATTTTTTTGACTTCTGATTTTGATTGAATGAATATTGCTAGTTGAATTGGTAAATCCATAATTGTTTATTTAATTTGGCAAGGTAGCAAATCTACACACTTATTGAATTGAATATTTGAGGTTAGTGTGGGTGAATTTATTTGGTCCAATTTAAATAATCAAGCTTGTGTATTATAGATTGGAATTGGTAGCTTTTCTAATTCTTAATGCTATTTCTCAATTAAATCCTAAGAGCTTGTTTAGTGGTTGTTGAGAAATAAGGTTTATTAGGTGATCTTATCTCTATTAAATTAATATTAAGGAAGAGACTATAGCTTGTTAGTATTCATAACCAATTTATTTGAAGAAGTATGAATTTATCTATTTGTATTCAATAATCAATTTGAATGAATCACAACCAAGATATTCCTTTGATTAGAAGTTTTTAATATTTGATTTACCCTTTTTAATTTTCTACTTTTTGATTTATTTGTTTTAATTCAATTTTATTTTTCCATAAACAAAAATTCTCTCCTTATTTTTCTTGTTTCAAAAACAAAATTCAGATTTAATAATTTGATCAATCTCTTGGGAAACGACTCTACTCCAACTTTACTACAAATATTTATTCATAGAGTAGAATTTTAATTTTGTTGGATTCGACACCCACCACTTCTTAGATACATTAAACCTAAAACCAATAGGAAGTTTTGATGTTCAAAAGGTGAAGATAATTATAAGTATATTTTCTTTCATTTATATACAATGTAAATTCAAAATTTTACTATTTTAATTGGCGATGAAAATTTTACTAATTTAAATGTCAATGTCCAATTCAAGTAGTTAATAATTTTTTAATATTTAAACCATATCAAATTTGACTTAATGTTACTTATTAATGACAAAATAAATATACATTGTCACAATTTATTGAATACAAGTAATTATAAATTTTGAGACAATATCAATTTATCACAATATATGCCTATGTTATCATTATATATTTATGTTCCATTACATGATAAAAAAAATAATTTTCGTCATAATTATATAAATATTTAACGATAAGCGCAATATCGTAACAAACCATATTTGATTTAAATTGTCTACCATTATTGACGAAATTTGTTTATTGTCACAAATAATAGCAATAGCCAACGAAACAAAATTGTGGTTTTATAAAAATGAAGTTGTAATGACAAATTTGAAATTCGTCATTATTATATAAATATTTAACGACAAACACAATATCGTAACAAATCATATTTTATTTAAATTGTATACTATTATTGACAAAAGTTGTATATTGTCATAAATAGAAGCAATAGCCAATGAAAAAGAATTCATGGTTTATAAAAATGAAGCTATAATGCGAATTTGAAATTCGTCAATTAAAATTTTCAATGTTGACGATGAAATTGTCATCATTTGAGTGTAAAAGTGAATGCAAAGAAGATGTTTAGAATTGTGTATTTCTTAATTAAATGTAAACGATTACAAAGAAAGGTATATGTACTGCGTAAAGATACAAATAGATAACAATAAGTAACAACTCTTGAACAAACTAATTACTAAGAGTGTATAATTTAATTATTGTATGGTAACTATGTCAATACCCCCGATAAGCTGATGCAAAGAGAGGCGTAGCTTGCTACAAAAATGCTAGAAAAAATGCACTCCTAGAGGCTTGGTGAAGATATCTCCGATTTAATCTTTGGTAAAGAGGAAGTCAATTTGAAGTGAGCCTTTGGCAACTTGCTCACAAACAAAATGAAAGCCTAGTTTGATGTGTTTGGTGTGTGCATGAAAAATGGGATAGTTGGACATGTAGATCGTACCAAGGTTATCACTCCATAAGGTGGGTGTGTAGAGGTAGAGAAACCAAGTTCATTTAATAGAGATTGAATCCAAATTACATCAGTTATGGTATTTGCTAGAGCCTTATACTTAATTTCAAATGAAGAACGGGCTACAATATTCTATTTCTTGGCACTCTAAGAGATCAAAGATTTTTCAAGGTAAATGCCATAACCACTTATTGATCGGTGAGTGTCTGGACAACCACCCCAGTTGTTGTTTAAGAAACAATGTAGAGAGAGAGTATTATTGACATATCATAGTGCTCTAACAATTTGTCTGTAAAGATAGCGATCATCAAGTAATTTGCCTTATGATTTGGATAATGGGGGAGTAGTAGCCATAGGAGTCTAACAACCATTTGTGTTGTGCAATCCTATCTTGTGAAGTAGATCCTGTAAATATTTCTGCTGATGAATGAAGAGGCCATCATTTTCGATCAACTTGAATTCCAAGGAAATAGTGTAATGGTTGTACATCTTTTACTGGGAATTCTTTCTGTAACTTAGTTAGAACCTAATTAATCAACCAATATAGAAGAGCATGTGATAATGATGTCATCAACATAAATTAAGAGAATAACTAAATCAATGCCAAGTTAATAAAAGAATATAGATGAATTGGCCTTGGAAGGAGAAAACACATGGTGCATAAGAAAAGTGCTAAGTCTAGAGAACTAGGCTTGTGGAGCCTACTTTAACCCATCAAGTGACAGCTTAAGAAGACAAACATGGTCTGGATATTGAGAATTAACAAACCCAAGCGGTTGAGTCATGTAAATAGTCTCACCAAGAGTACCATGAAGGAAGGCATTAGAGATGTCCAATTGTTGTAATGGCCAGTGATGCATCATTGCCAAAGATAAAACAAGTTAAATAGTTGTTGCTTTTGTAATTGGACTAAAATTTTGATCATAATCGATTTTACTTTGTTGATTGTAGCCTTTGGCCATAAGTTTGGCCTTGTAGCGAGAGATGGTGTTGTCAGGATTATGCTTGATGTGAAATACCCATTTATTTCTAACAAGATTACAGTCAGGGGGTTTAATTATAAGCTCCCATATTTTGTTTTGAATCAAAGTTATGTATTCATCAAGCATAGCAACTTGTCATTCTTTATGTTTATTGGCATGTGTAAAACAAGTCAGTTCGGTTTGAAGAGAAGAAGGTGGTGAAGAGAGATGGGTGAGATTAGAATGACGGCGCTGCATTATGAAAGAGTACAACTGTATGGTATGGGTTTAGGTGGGAGATGGTTAGCCGGAATGTGAGGATGAAGTGGTTTTTGGGTGGTCTATTTTTGGATTTGAGTAACGGGTTAGATCAACAATAAATTGAACTTCAAATGGATTAGTTAGAGGAGATAAATGTGAAAAAGTGAGAGAGGTGGTTGGATTTTTAGATATAGTGTTATCCAGATTAATTATAGGAGATAGATGTGTAAAGGAGATAGATGTGTTTGGGTGAAGAGGTGGGTTAGGTGAAGATGGAGATTAAGTAGGATGAGAAGATAAGGAAGAGGAAGTAGTGGACATACCTGAAGGAGGAGGATAAACATGACTTGTTTGCAATTGCAACCAACTTGAATTATCTCGAGGAGAAGTTATAGCCGGAGGTGTTTGTGTTTGAGAATGAAATAAATTCTCATTAAATTTTATATGGCGAGTAATGTATATGTAGCCAGTTGTAGAATCTAAACAACAATAACCATGATGCATTGGTGAGAGTCCTAAATATGTGCGTGGGGCCGTCCTAAAGTTAAATTTATAGGACTAATAGGGATAAAGAAGGGGGTACACACAACACCCAAAAATTTTGAGATCATGGTAATTAGGAGAATGACCAAATAATTTCAAACAAGGAGATGAAGTTTAAAGTGTAGGTGTTGGCATTTTATTTATAAGTTATACAGCAGTATCGAAAGCAGAAGGCCAATATTTAAAGGGACCATATCCATGAGCGAGAAGTGTTAATCCAATGTCAACAATATGTCTAATTTTTTGCTCTGCTAAACCATTCAACTCATATGTGTATGGACATGCTATGCGATGAATTATGCCATCAGTTTTGAGAAAGTTATTGACTTTTTGAAATTCTCCACCCTAATGGGAGTGGAATGCTTGAATTTGAACATTGGATTATGTTTGAATAAATTTATGAAAGTTAACAAAGACATCATATACTTCACTTTTATTCTTGAGAAATAAAATCCATATAAATCTAGTAAAGTCATCAATAAAATGAACAAAAAAGCGAAAGCCAACATTAGACAAAATTGGGGAAGGACCCCAAACATCCGAATGTAAAATTTGAAAAAGAGCATTAGCTTTATGTTCTACAGAAACAAATGGTAATTTAGAAAATTTCCTAATAGACTAGACTTACAAGGAGAAGATGGGGCTGCACTAAGTGAGAGCTTATTTTACTGAGCAATTTTATGGAGGACTTAACGATGTGGATGACAAAGATGAGAGTGCCAAAGTGCATAAGAGTCGTTGGGCCTAGTTGCGAGGAAGGCTGCATTCAAACTGGATAGGAATTAATACAAACTATGTTTATTTTTGCCCTTCAGTAGTGTCTAACTGGTTTCCTGATCCTTAACAAAAAAAGAATACGACCAAAATTCAAAGTAAAAACTATTGTCAATAGAAAACTTATGAACATATATTAAAGGTTTTGATATTTAGGGAATATGAAGTGTTTTGGATAAAAGAAAGGAAGAAAAGGGAGTGTGAAGATGACATGTACCTGTATGAGTTATATCCAAACCTGCACCATTGCCAACATAGAGTTTGTCATAATCATTGAATAGTTGAGGTTGATGAAGAGAGCCAAGATCGGGAGTGATATGGGTTGTCGCTCCTATGTCAGTAAGCCATGATTGAAAGTGATTTATGGAAGGTGGAATTGATGGCTTGTGATTATAACTAATGTGTACTTATGGAGAAGGGACAAGCAAGTGCTAATTAAAGAAGGATCATTAAATTCTGCGTCGATAGAAAGTGGCTATGTGATTAGAAAGCCCGTAGATTAGGCAAGCAGGACTACGATGGTTGCATGGATTCTTGGAAGGTCTGGTTATGGAAAAGGGAGAGTGGGGTGTTTATGGTGGGCAATAAGAGGGAGAAAAATTAAAAATTGGTGGAGTGGGCAGCAAAGGAGGTCAGTGAGCAAGGTTGGCTGAATAGGAGTCGGTATTACTTTTGAGTAGAATTTCATAAGAAACGAGCTGGCTATGGAGCTCATTGAAGGTTATTGGATCAGCACGCATATTTAATGAAGAAATAATACCTTGATATTTAAAACCAATGTTGTAGAAGATAATAGCATTGAATTCAACTGCAATCATGCTTCGACCAGTAGCAGAGAGTTCATTAGCGATTGATTTTACTTTGCGAAGATACTCGATGATAGAGGGATCATTCTTTTTAAGATCTTGCAACTCGATGTGGAGCTGAAGCTATCTATTTTGGGAGATGGCACCGAATGTATTAGAAAGAGCAAGCCAAACTTGGCAAGAAGAAGTGACTCCAACAATGTTGGGAAATATATCTTCAATAAGAGATGAGAGAATCCAGGATGGAAGCATATGATCCTTCTTGAACCAAGTCTAAACTTTTGGATTTGGAATTGGGGTAAGTGGACTATCTGTATTTAAAATTGTTATGGGTGGTGGCAGGTTAAGACCATTAACAAATCCCATAAGATCTTGGGAATTTAGGAGAGGTGTGAGTTGAGTCTTCCATATGAGATAGTTTCTTAGTGTAAGTTTGATAGAAAAATTAACTTATGTTGAGGTTGCTAGAGATGAAAATGAAGAAGAGATAGGGATAATTGCTTGATTTTGAGCGTTTAATGCCATGTGCTCTGATACCATGTAAAAGTGAATGCAAAGAAGATGTTTGGAATTTTGTATTTCTCAATTAAATGTAAATGATTACAAAGAAAGGTATATGTACTGTGTAAAGATACAAAGAGATAAAAATAAGTAACAACTCTTGAACAAACTAATTACTAGGAGTGTACAATTTAATTACTGTATCTCATCATTACAAATATTCCCACCAAAATGATTGCATCGATTTTTCCCACCACATAGAAACATGACAAATTAAATTAATTTGTCATAAAAAAAATTCAATGAAAAAAACAATAAAAATGACAATATATATTATCGTCGTATATGAACAACTTAATATGACAATCAACTACTTTCGTCATCTAAATACATTATTCGGTGACAATAAAATTTTCATCAAAAATAAAATTGTCACTCAACATGTAATTTCTTGCAGTGATGTTTTAGGTGCTATTGATTCATTCTTGAACAATCTTGAAGGCCACAAACAAGTTCTCAATGGAGATTAAAGAAGACTCGCGCAAGATTCAAGAGCCTAATTTTCTATTTTCTTCTTCATTTTATTTCATTTAATTATATTTGTGTTCTTCACCATAAATATACGCGGCTAAACCTCTTTTTAGGGTTTAGGTTAGGAGTAACTATTCAAGATGTGTTTGAACATAATTTTTTATTATTTAATTTGATTTTTAGTTAATTTTATGGGTTGTGCTTAATTTTATGCTTTCATTATTGACCAGCTTAAATTAAGCAAATGAGAGTTAGGAGAATTTATCAGCTTAAGACTCATAGAACTTAGACTACTCGACCACGAGAGTAGGCAAGCTCTTCAGGGGTAAACTAATTGTTAAATAATTTAATCACGAGAGTAGGTTGAACTTTAATCTTAACATGCTTAATTGAACCTAAGAGAGTCTTTAGGTAATTTATAACAATTACCCTTAACTAAAATCAATGTTTTTAGTTGATCAGTGTTCATGATTATGATTGGATTGAAATAAGCAAAACTATACCTAAGCTCTAATTAATTGGTTTTCTTTTAGTTTAAATTACTTTGATTCATATTTTATTTTTCAAATCACTTTTATTTGATTTACAAGCTAAGATTATAAGTAGAAATATTAGTAGTCAATATACAATCCTCGAGGGAACGATAACTCTTTATACTACAATTCACGATCCGTGCGCTTGCGGATTTTGAACGCAACAATAACCATAGGTCAACTTCCTTATTTGAAGTATGTTCACCACAATTCACTACTGACCTCCTTTGATTTTAATTATTGGGAATGGGATTAAAGATTGGTACCATTAATAATATACCCTAAGCCTATTGCCAATGTCACATGAACTTATAGGGCCACACACTTAGAACAGGTCCAAAAACAGTATTTGGGTTTACACTGTTTAGATTCAATAAATCATATAGTAGCAGTTTACCTTCATTAAAATTCATCCTCACCTCTTTCTTGAAAATATAGCTATGTCAAAACTGCGTACAACCACGTCTAGTCTTAAATACAGTCATGTTAAAACTGCACATAATTATATCTGGTTTCAAACTTTTCACCCTAAATTGATTTGCCTTAGGCATATCTACACAAAAAATACTCACAACCATATGCATGACTTCCATGCATCCATGAATGCCCCCCGCTTCATATAGTATGGAGCTATGGAAATGTTGAAGTCTAAACCTTTTTGCATCAAGAGTAGTGACCAGCTAGGGGCCCTTTTTTTCATTTTATAGCACATATATATATATATATATATATAGTGGTAATAGACGTAGCGTCTTGTGGTGCAGTGAGCCATTATAGACAATATTGTTCCATGAGCAAGGGTGAAGTATTTTTTTATTTGGTTTTTTTGGATATTTTGCTGTCTACTTTGAATAGCGAATCACTATATTTATCTTTTCCAATATATATTATAATTGAGAGGTTAAATAATTTAATATTAATGAACTGCATGATATGAATAGTTCTTCTCTTTTTAATTACATAAAAATTAATTTTATAGTAAAATTTAAATTCTTTATCTCATTATACTTTCAGAGAAAAATGACCATTATATTACTCCTTTATTGGTAAATTACATACAAGGGGAGCTGGTTTTTTATAATTTTTTTATGAAGCAATTTTTTTAAAAATATTTTTTACTACATTCTGGACTAACATATAAATTCTTGAAGCTCCCAAACTTAAACAAAAAAAGCCAAGAAAAAAAATGACAAACATTAGACTCATATCCTCAAGTTATATTCAGGTTGCTAACCATGAATCAAAGCAGAGCAAGAGGATTGACTTAATTTCATTTGATCTTAGGCAACTTTTGCTTACTCCGATCCAAAAGGGACTTCTCTTATCCAAACCACCCAATTAGAATTGAAAATATTAAACCATAACTTAGTTCAACATTTGAAAACCTCTTTTTTCTCGTGCACTTGATTTCTTCTTCCCTTTTGCAGGCTGCCTAGTAACTATCAAACAACATAACGATAACACCATATTTTTTTTATAGACTGAAACAATGTTGGAGCTCAATTTGTTCATGTTGTTGCTAATAACCTTGCCATTTTTGACATTCTTGAACTCATCCATATCCCTCTCATAATTCACTTTTTTCCCACTTAATGGGATAAAAAACTACGAGGGTGTTTTGAAATCGTTGCTTGTTGTTCAAGTGCCAATGCTAGCTGATGGGATATTTATTGGCTTCACTGTCAGCCATGTAGCGGCTGACGGCACAACATTTTGGCATTTCATCAACTCTTGGTCTGAAATCTCTAGAGGTAATAATTCTGATCGCATCTCCAAACCTCATGTATTTGAACTCTAATTTTGCAGTGGCAGATATTGCTCTGTCATATTTCCTCTCTTGAGCATCAAAACTAATTATGAATTTACTCCACCAATGCTGCAAAAGAGAATTTTTCATTTTAGCAAAGGAAGGAAATACATTTTGGTAAAATAAAACTTCCATCGAAGAGAAGCAAATGAAAGGCTTTCATAAAAATTCTCGAAGGATCAAGAATGAAGTTTTTGCTAGATTGAAAGCAAGAACCAATGCAGAAGTAGGCATGGAGATAATTGTTAACAAGTCCACGGATCAATTGGTTACTTCTAATTGCAACATGACAATGATGAGATATTGGTGGAACTGCCCTGAAACTTAAGACATTACAACTAAAATATCTCTTTAATTGAGTGCTCATGCTCATCATTATACACACACACACACACACATAAACAACAAGATCAATTGTACATTCATAATAGTTTTCTATGCAGAAACAGAAAATATGGCTTCTTTTCATCTTTGTTCAATCAGTTTACCTTGTAGATCTCATCCTCTGACTATGAGCATTGAAGAGCAACTTTATAAGTTAAACACATCACAACTGTCATCAATAGGGCAAACATTGGGTGGCCTAAAAAAGTTGTACGAGTGTTTTCATGATTATCTTCAGCTATCCTCACCCAACAAACTCTCTTCCATGAATCTGTAGATGGGGCATTAAATGGATCCATGTGGCTGTTGGATTTATGCAGCACTCTGAGGGATTTTTTCTCACAGATGAGGGAATGTGTGCATGGAATTGAATCAACTATCAGAAGAAAAAGAGTTGGAGCATCTTGCTTGAATGAAGTTGATGAATACTTGGTATCAAGAAAAAAATTGAATATCTGCAAGTATTAATGTGTTAATGCATTCATCCTGCATTTTTGTGATGCATACAAATTTCAATTAGTAGGTGTTTTTCATAGTAGAAATGTTTCCATACTATATTTCTATTTTTGCAAATTTTTAGAAAATTGAGAAATACATTTTTAGCTTGAAAAATACAATTTTTGTTTTTTTAGTTTTTTTAAAGTGCCTTTCATTTATTTTACGAAATAAAAAAAATACTATAATGAAAAACAACCTTATCTTATAGTGATAACAGTAAAGTAAAATTAGACTGCCTAAAAAAATAATAAATTTAAAATGATTTCATATTTTTTAACTAAACAAAATAATTTAATCTTAATATTTATATATTTATAATATATTATATATTATATATTATATATTATATATTTTTATTTATAAAATACCATTTATTTTGTACATGTTTCTATCTGAATTCATGTTTTACTTTTATGAGTGCTTAATGTTGCGTTGAGTCAAAGGATCCAATATCTAACTAAAAACTCTCTCGTGTAGAGTTGTGATAGGTAACCAAGTGCTTATCTTCCACTGTATTCCCATACACTTTACAACTTTCTTCCTCTTATCATCTTCTTCTTTTCTTATCATCATAAAAAATTGTTTCTTTCCCTTATCATTTATGTCTTATTCATTTATTTCTCCTGGAAGCTTTCTTTATTTACTACCCAACCTTTTTCCCAAATACCTTTCAACCCTTAAATGCTTTCTTTACTCAACCTCATTAATACTATCTTTATTCACTTGCAGTACTAAAACTATTGAGGAAAATAAGCCCCTTACAATCCAACAAATCCCTTCACCACACTAGATCAAAATTTGAACAAAAATAATTGAAAAATAAAAGAGAAAACATACAATAATTTAACGTGGAAAACTCCCAAATTGGAGAAAAACCACGAGCATTGTCAAAAGACAACCAAGAGAAAAATATTCACTATGTGAAAAATTATTACA
>CATIWM010277303.1:0-19815 GCA_949671775.1 Mallotus repandus
ACAAACACTTTATTAGAAATTAACAGCTTGACTAGTAAGTGAAAAAGGATAAAAAAGAGTAGCTGATGGGCGCTTTTCGTATCGCTGGCTTTATGTATATCGGAGACAAACTCTAACAACTAAAGAGAACCATAAAAAGAACAAGATAATTAGGTAAAATCAATCAATGCTACAGCTTTCTATTCTCTCCAAAAAGCATATATATTTTAACTTAACCGTCCGAGTGGATAGGCCGCATCTCTGACGGCGGACTCACTGTTGCAAATACCGGACTACTAAAGAAAATTCAGATTCTTGAATTATTATTAATAAAAATCTCTGTTTATAAAAATAAAATTTGAGATAGATAGATAGATGGATATGTACCTTGTTATCTACAAAGGCGGCCCAGAAGCGTGCGATGGCTTTCTCATAAGCATCCTGAGGCAAAAGAGGGTTGTGTTTCCAGGTGTCGTCAATGTACTCAACTATGATAAGGGACTCAGAAATGGGTTTTCCATTATGAACAAGAACTGGTATTGTCTTGTGGACAGGGTTGTACTTGAGAAGCTCAGGGCTCTTGTTGGCCAAGTTCTCTACCACATTTTCATACGGAACTCCCTTGAGCTTCAATGCTAATTCTACCCTGAAGGGATATGGACTGAACCAACCTCCCAAAACCTTAACTTCCTCTGCCATCTCTGTTGCTGATCCCTGATTTTTGATTTATGGTCTATGAAGAGTAATGTGAGCTTTATTTTTTTATACATATCATAGCACGGAAATGTGAATGAATTTGATCAGCCATTAATTTTTTATTAGTTATTATTAATAACTAATAATTAATTAATTTATAAAATAGTCTCCTTTATTATGAGGTATTCCCTGTATTATGGGATAAAAATATAAATTAATAAAATTGTCTTTTAACAGTTTGAGATTGTCACAAGCCACCACATTTATTAGTGTTCATTAAAAATATGCATAATGATTATTTATTTATTGTTAATTAAGGGAAAGGATATGTTAAATTTGAAAGTCATCACACTCACGAATAAGTAGAATTGAATTTTTTTTTTTTTCTTCTGGAAATTTAAGTAGAATTGAATTGGATTCCTCTAAAATTTAAAGATGGTAACCATTGAATAGCGAGGGAGGAGAGTATGGCTTTCAGCTACATCATCCCACCTACTCCAAGTGGGGCTGTGCTATCAATTTATTCATCAGCCTGCTTATTTAGACCAAAGACGATTTTTATATATTATATATTAAACTTTTTTTTTTTTACCAAAATTATATATTAAACTTGAACAAAACGAAAAGTGAGGTTTCCGGGGGAATGCCTATTGAATGTTGTGTACTTTCTTATATTCTTACAATATTAATAATATTTTTGGTATGTTATATCTATAAAAATACATTAAAAATTATTAGATTGTTTTAAGTTAAGATCTATTCCAAAATGGAATGAGAATTATTCATATATTTAATATGGGGTGGCATTTTTTCATAAAAATTATTTTTATCGTATAAGAATAATACCATATACAAAACAAAATAACGTTTAATAATTAAAAATATTGTAAATAATATTAAGTGAAAAATAAATAATATATCTATATAATAATTAATAATTTTTCTATTTCCTATTTAACATCTTACGGAAATAGAAAAAATCATAAATATCATGAATATATTTAAATTTAACATCTCAAAAAAAATCATAGAAAACTAGTTTAGATATATTTTAGTGTAAAAGTAGTCATTGCATCTTGCTTTCAAAGTCTTCAGGAATTTTTTTTTTCTAATAAATGATAATTCAAAAAAAATGCGCTTCATATAAAAATTAAACGACTAGCCATTATATAAGTAATAGATATTTTAAATACTTTATAACAATAATAATGATAAATACGGTTACAGTTATTTATTTTAATTTATTATTTAAACTCTCAAAAAAAATTTCAAAATCAACCTTGATTTCTGAGTGTAATCCGGGTTGCAGGTGATCCTAGTTCAAAAGAGGTTTTTTTTTTCTTTTTTTTTATTTCTATATTTTCTGCTTGTCGGTGTCATCTAGAAAATTTAGCAATCCTGAGATTAGTCCCGTCCACCAAAGCTGACTTGCAATATTGTTTGACTATTTTTACGTGTATGTATGATGCAATTTGTTCAATTTTAAATTGTTATAATTCATTTTGTCCAAAAAACTTTTTTTTATAATTCTCATTAGCCACCACGAGTCCTTAGTAGTTAGTTGTTTTTTTGAAGGAAACATATTTATTAAGAGCTCTCTTGAGCTAAAATAGAAACAAGAAATGAATAAGAGAAAGACCACTCCTGAGTACGTTCACAAAGGAAGCAGCCTGAGCACAGGCCTGGGCTGCACAATTAGCGGTTCTACGAACAAAACAAATAAGCACATTTCTAAAGTGCTTCGACAAGTCTAAGCAATCATCAAAAACAAAATTTAAACTCGTTGCGGGCAACTGACCTTCGGGACTAGCTTTCTGCCAATCACTCGTTTGTATTTTCAACTCCAGCAGAAGCCGGGAGGAGAAACTGTTTGATCATCAATCTCTCCTGAAATTCACGTAAAGCTCGCTTGGGGATTATTATATTGAAGGCTAAGGCTTGTTTCTCAAATGTGCCCATTGCTGAAAGCGAGATGGCATCTAGACCTGTTGTGTCCGAATCAACAGTCCCATCATCCTCTTTTGCTTTATAGTCTGCCACTACATGGTAAGGCAGTAACCTGCACCAATTTAGCAAGCTGAAAACAAAAGCAACTACTGCTGCCACTTTTCACTATTTAAAGAGAATGTTTTTCAGGACAAAAAAAATATATTGTTGCGTTATTTTGCAAAGCAACACTAGGATCATATCCCTCCACTACCCCAAATCTGTCATAGCTTTAAGATCTGCACAAGTGAATTGATGATAACAAATTTCCATATACAAAGAAATCACAACTTCATGTTTGCAGGGCATATCACTTAATTTCCGGAAACAATGGTATTTTGTTCGCTTATGTTGACTCTATTTTTAAAATAGAAAAGCGTGACATTCAGAATGTGGGCATAGAATGTTTTGTATCGAGTCGCATTAAATAGTATTTGGACTTTTGTTACCTTTTGATCCTCTCTAGGTTTCAAATTTTGTTCTTTTTTAGTTCTTCATACTTGGATGATTGTTGGGTTTGTTGTTTTTCTTCTTCTTTATTTTGTTAATGTTGTTGTTTTTTCCTTTTTCAGATTGTTGTTGTTTCTTTGTAAAACAGAGCCAAACAAAGATATTCGAGTTTGCGTTGTGGAGTTGTCGTCGTTATTTTTTTTTTTTTCTTATTGTTTTCTAGTTGTTGTTAGGTTGTTGTCTTTTTTTTTTACTTGTTTTATATTGTTTTGTAACTATATTTTTATTTATTTGATTTCTTTAAATATTATACATTTTTGAGTAAATGAGTAAGTTAAAAATCTTTAAAATTGAAATATATTATTTTTTTACTAAATAAATTCAATGAATATGGTTATTTTTGTGAAATTATGATTGTTTTTTGCTGTTGTTGATGGTTTTTTACTAAACAAATAAATTCAACTAGAAAAAAAATAGTAACCCAATAATAATTAAAGAACAACGATACAATAACCATAAAAAAAAAAATCACACGCAACACCCAACAACTGCCAGAAAAAATCAAAAACAAGAACATGAACAACCTACCAACAACCGCGCAGCAACCAAAAAATCAAAAAGTAGCAAGAACAACCTAACAATAACCAGAAAACAGCCAAAGAAACAAAAATAGTTTTAGTTGTTGTTGGTACTTTTATTTGTAATTGTTTTTTGGTGGTTATTGTGAAGTTGATGTTAGATTGTTATTTGTACATAAGAACAATCACTGTATTTTTTAAAAAGTTTTTATCAATACTGTAGCTTTGAAAGAAAAAAGGCAATCATATTTTTTGAAAAAAAATTCCATATTTTGGTATTTTTCAAAAATACCAAGTGGAGGTGAAATTTAAGCTAATTTGATAAAACAAATTTTTAAAAAAAAAAAAGAATGTAATAGCTAATAGCTATTAGGATACTTATGAGCTCCTATTAATATCAGCTATAATTTAGAGTTTTTCATGACAGCTCTATTAATTTGAATGTAATAACTTTTTTTGAAAAGAAAATTAATTCTATTGATTCAAACTAGCAATACATCAATAGAAATACATATTTGAATTCGCTAAAAACCATAAAGGATGAAACAACACCCAGATTAATAGTATAATAAATTGGCTCAAAGTCTACATATAATAGTATAATAACTAGAATACCTATAACTCCAGTTCTGTAACATACTGATGACCATAATCTGATTCGTTGTCTCTATCCGATCGAATATACTTTGCATGTTTGAATTGCCCACACAAAAAAAAAAAGCATCAGCAAGACAGACTATATCCATTTAAATTAAATTAATAACTTAATTGTCCTTATTTATTTAAATATAACTTCTTAATTGTCTATATCCATTTAAATTAAATTAATAACTAGATTTTTATATTAGTTTTTTCCTTTCATACCTTTTAGTTAATTTTTTACTTGTTTCATATTTTGTTAATTAATTTTTTTGAACAACTATTTTAAAAATGTACAAATTTATTATATGTATTTTTACTTATATATATATAATATTATTGTATAATTTTATTATATTTAATTACATAATTTTTAATATTTAAAATTATAAATATAAAATATTGTTAAAATTAATATGTATTGTTGAATACAATTGAACATATAAATGTAAATTTTGAAAATTTTAAACAACTTAATTAATATTTATAATAGTATTAAATATATAAACAACAACAGCTGTAAATAGTTTTATCAAACACTTAATATTGATCAGGTAACAGCTACCAATTAAGTATTATTAGTAACAGCTACCAACTATCAACAACAGTTTAACCAAATATACCCGAGGTGTTACATTACAAATTAAAAAATATATAAAAAAATTCAAATTCAAATTCGATAATGTCATATTACAACCTTATACGGAGTTGCTTATAGGACTAGACTTACAGGGAGTTGAATTTGGCTTGGAGATGGACGCACATTGTCATTTTAAGAAGCTAAGACACATACATATCAAAGAGATTTTGATATACGTGACAAAAAGCTTTAAATCTTACATGAGTTAAACTTTAATTAGTCCAGCAATATCAAAACCCACCATGAAAATTGTCATTTTTTAATGGTTACTGGAGCCATTCCATAGCTCTGAACAACAGGTATCAAATTTTTCTTTGAAGGCAGAGTCTCTCTGATGACTTGTTGCTGCACAAAATTCCGAACCCACTTGTCTAAGAGTGGATAGTTATCACTTTCAAACACTTTAAAAGCACCAACTTCTTCACAAACTTGTAACCAAACTGCAATCCATCCAAATGCAATGTCCAGGAACCCAATTGAATCTCCTCCAAAGAACTCCTTGCCTTTGAGCATATCATCTAATATTTGTAGAGCCTCTTTTGCTTGACTCACTTCTTTCTCTTTTCTCTCTCCTTCAAATACCTTTGCTCTTCTTGTAGCTTATGCAACTGGCAACACAAGAACAAAACCATCAATTTTCGGGCAGTACTTGTATATAAGCTCAATTATATATCATGCAAAAGTAATGTCTTAGTGGTACCAATGCGGTTGTTTTTTTTTTTTTTTTTTGGAGAGTCCAATGCGGTTGTTAACCACAAGAAGAAGGTAGTTTTTTAGTTTATTCACAGGGAGGACATATTTCAATTTTTGTATTCTCTTTTTTCTTTTTTTGGAAATTTTTATAATAATAATAATTTATAAGAATAATGACACCACAAATTCTATGAATTTTTAAAATTTACAATTAAGTTTTTTTTATTTTCAACTAAATCCTACTGGTTTAAAAATTTTTAACCATTAGTTTTTCTCTGTTAAATTAAACAACTCACCTACACATCCAAGAGTTCCATGTGGATTTTTGTAGTTTTCAACTCTCTACACATCATAATTTTAGCCTCTTTACATGTAGGTTTTTCCCTAAAACGTAAATAATAATAATAATTATTATTATTATTATTATTTGGGATTTACTTAAAGAGGAAATGCATTAGCCTCTTTACATGTAGGCTTTCCCCTAAAACGTAAATAATAATAATAATTTGGGATTTACTTAAAGAGGAAATGCATTCTTCTTTGTCTTTTTCAATGTCCAAGTAACAGCGCATTAACAATAAAGACAATGATAGGTGTCACTAATTTATGGGTACTAAAAGATAGGAAAAAAATTTATTAAAATTACATGTATGACCACATATAGGAGACAACCAAATCAAAAAGAGGGTGCAAAAGAAATTTCATTCCCTATGAACATTATTATTCATATAGTTACTAGTTACATAAGTCATTTAAGTAAATTCTCTAAAAACTTCTTTCTTCTTCTTTTCTTTTCCTTCTCTCTACAAGGTTCTTAGCGAAATAGTATTTTTTAAAATGGCCAAAATCACCTCTTTTCTTCTATATTTTTTTTTTTTATTTTTTACTTGTGTGTTATAATTATATAATGGATCTATAATTTATTGTTAACAGTGCCTCATTTCTAGTGAGGTTTAGTTGATAAATAATTTTTTGATTTTATGGGTTTGATAGATCAACCGGTACCAGATCTAAGCAAAGAGACTACAGGAACGAGCTTTATCCACTGCGCAAGGAAATAGTACCAGATCTAGGCAAGGGGGTATATGGAGCAATAGACTCTATCATTTTAGGCTATGTGTTAGTCTGTTTCATTTGTTTCGTTTTCTTTCTTTTTCTAGTGTTAGTGGTTGCAAATATTGCAATCTCTTATAGGCTGGCAGGTTGTAGTCTCTTAGTTCGGCCCTAATTTTATCCTTTGTCTCTGTTTGGTTGTATCAAGCATTTCTATTTGGTTCGCCGTTCGTTCTTTATGAATTGGTATATTTTCAAAAAATAAATAAATAAATCATTGATAAATCACTATCTCAATTACTATTCATTAGCTATATAAATCATTTGAAGAATCATTCCATCAACATTACTATTCATGTAGCTACCACCCTAATAGCTACATAAATAACTACTCATCAATGTCCCAAATTGATATACCTCAATTAAATCAAACCTAAATGCATACTAATAATTTTCCTCAGTTTATATATAATTGGAGAACAATCACTACATCTAACATAATATTTATGGCATAATAAATCAAAACCATAGTAAAAAAATTCAACATTTGAGCAAAATCCCAAAAAAAGGACTTCCATCTGTTGGTTTGTAAAATTTCCACATCGAAAATTTGAGAAAAAAAAAGAGGAGTCTTTAGTTATAAATAGACTGCTCCCCCCTTTAGTTTTTCTCATCCCGAAATTGCCCTCTCTCATATATTGACAATTAATTTTTTTCTCTCTTTTTTGTAATATTTCCTCAATTAGTGAAATATTATTTTAGTAGTGTCCGATGACGTAGGCATAATTGGTTAAACCTCGTTAAATTTTGGTGTTCTTTTTTATGTCTATTTAATAACTATTGTCGAGTATAGTTGTTGTTAATTATTGTGCTATTAAAATTACTTGTCTTGATAGATTCTGTCTAAGGAGTATGGTTTTTAAGGAGGCATTGTGACCTCACCACTCTTTCCTGGAAATCTACTTTGGGGTGATTTTTAGTACAATCGTTTTCACTTTAGTCACCTGTGTAATAGTTCTCAAGGTGAATTTATTATTGGTAGAAATTAACCCGAATTTCACAAAAATTGGTATCAGAGCTCTTAGTTTATTTTAGTATGCTCTGTGGTTGCGGCTTAAGCTGATCTTCTACATCAGAAAAAATTTTCTTGGGCTAATTGGCATTCCGCATTGACAGCTATTAAATAGAAATTGTAGCAAAAATGACAGACAGCGCAAAAGAATCCACATCAACGTCAACAGCTTCTTCATCTTCAATTTGGGAAGAACTGCTGTGACAAATGCTAAATTTGCAGTGGAGATTTTTGGTGGCATAGGCCATTTCGGCATGTGGTAAAGTGAGGTTCTAGATGCTCTTTTTCAGCAAGGTCTAGACATTGCCATTGAAGAAAAGAAATCAGATGATGTTGCGGAGAAAGAATGGAAGATGATCAATAGATTGGCATGTGGTACTATTCGATCGTGTCTTTCTAGGGAGCAGAAGTATGCATTTTCTAAAGAAACTTCTGTAAGTAAATTGTGGAAGGCACTGGAAGAGAAATTTTTGAAGAAAATTAGTCAGAACAAACTCTACATGAAAAAGAGATTGTTCTGCTTCAACTATGTTCCAGATACCACTATGAATGATCACATTACTAGCTTTAATCAGCTAGTGACTGATCTATTGAATATGGATGTGGCTTTTAAAGAAGAAGATCTGGCTCTAATGTTGATGGGATCACTTCCTGATGAGTTTGAGTATCTTGAAACTACTCTACTTTATGGGAAGGTTGATGTGTCTCTCAGTGAAGTAACTACTTCCTTGTATAGTTACGAATTGATAAAGAAAGAAAAGTAAGAAAACACAGGTGTAGAAGCGAAAGCTCTTGTTGTTAGAGGTCGTTCACAGAGTCAAAATAAAGGAAGGAGAGGGAGATCGAAGTCAAAGTCTAGACTGAGCAAAGATTAATGTGCCTTTTGTCGAGAAAAAGGGCATTAGAAGAAAGATTATCCCAAGCTAAAGAATAAAGGCAAACTTGAAAGGGGAAAGGCTGTCCCAGAATCAAATGTAGCTGAGTGTGATGATACAGATTTAGATCTCTCAATTGCTGCTACGCCATCAACCAGTTGTTCTAGTTCATGGTTGCTAGATTCAGCTTGTAACCACTATATGACCCCCAATAGAGAATTGTTTTTTGATTTTAAAGAACTAAAAGGTGGAGTTATCTACACAGTAAATAATGCCCCTCTTGACACACATGGGATTGGTTCAATTCGCTTAAGGAATCAGAATTGATCAATCAGGGCCTTAACAAGTGTTAATTATGTGCCGAATTTGATGAGGAATCTCATCTCTATGGGAACCTTAGAGTCAAAAAGTTTTGAAATAAGGGCAAAAGATGGGATTATGAAGATCATCTCTTGTGCACTTGTGATAATGAAGGGAATTACTTTTTGGGTAGTACAATTGCTGGGACAGCAGTAGTAACAACTTCTACTGATGATCAGAAGTCAGAAGCAAGCAGGTTATGGCATATGTGCTTGGGGCATACTAAAAAAAAATCCTTGAAATTACTGATAGATCAAGGATTATTGAAAGGAGCTCGAGCTTGCAAATTAGATTTTTGCAAGCATTGCATCAAAGGGAAGAAAACAAGGGTAAAATTTGGGGGCCTTCAGACGTGTGGGGGCCTTCCAAGACAGCTTCGTTAGGAGGAAAATACTATTATGTCACCTTTGTTGATGATTTTTCCCGGAGAGTTTAGGTGAATATAATGAAGACGAAGGATGAGGTCCTGGAAATTTTCCTTAAATGGAAAAGGATGGTGAAGACTCAAACAGATAAAAAAGTCAAACGTCTCCGTACAGACAATGGTGGGGAGTTCAAAAATGATCCATTTTTGAAAGTCTGTGAAGATGAAGGTATTGTTAGACACTTAATCGTCAGAAATACACCATAAAAAAATGGGGTGGTAGAGCGTATGAACCGAACATTACTGAAGAGGTTCGGTGTATGTTGTCCAATGTTGTGTTGGGTAAAGAATTTTGGGCTGAGGCTGTAGTATATGTTTGTCACCTTCTCAACCGTTTACCATCAACTGCTATTGGTGGTAAAATACCATTACAAAAATGGTTTGGAAAACTTGCTACAGATTATGATTCCTTACATATGTTTGGTTCCACTGCACATTTCCATGTTAAGGAGTCAAAGCTGGATCCAAGAGCTAAGAAGGCGATCTTTATGGGGATCACCTCTAGTGTCAAAGGCTATCGTCTTTGGTGTCCAGAAACAAAGAAAGTAATTTTCAGCGGAGATGTTACCTTTAATAAATCTACCATGCTGAGAAAGGTGACTTCGGAAAAAATGGAGCATACGGATGGTACTCCCAAATCGGTGGAGTTTAATTGCACCAGAATTGTCCCAGCTAATAAAGAAACTGATGACGACTCTCCTATGGTAGAAGAAGAGTTAGATGAAGAAGAGGTTCAGACCCAAGAACCTCCACAGCAACAAGAATTAATTACACAAAGAAAGGGAAAGAGGACCATCAGACAACCTGCTCGCTATGCTAATATGGTCGCTTTTGTTTCACCAATTGCAATTGACGACGTTCTTGTCACTTATAATGAAGCAGTTCAAAGTTCAGAACAGAAAAGGTGGAGGATCGTCATGGATGAAGAAATGCAATCCCTTCAAAAGAATCAAACATGGAAACTAGCTAGTCTTATGAAGAGAAAGAAGGCAATTAGGTGCAAATGGGTATATGCAAAGAAAGATGGATTTCCTGATAAGGATAATGTTTGCTACAAAGCAAGATTGGTGGCTAAAGGCTACGCTCAGATGGAGGGAGTTGATTATAATGAAGTATTTTCTTCAGTTGTAAAGCATTTCTCCATCAGAATTTTGTTGGCTTTGGTAGCATAGTTAGATTTGGAACTAGTTCAGATGGATGTAAAAACTGCATTTTTACATGGAGACTTGGAGGAGAAAATCTATATGACTCAGCCAGATGGATTCAAAGTTGCTAGAAAAGAAAAGATGGTATGCAAATTGGAAAAATTATTGTATGGATTGAAGCAATCTCCGAGGCAGTGGTACAAGCAATTTAACAAATTTATGATAGGGAAAAAGTACACAAGAAGCAAATATGATCATTATTTGCGCAAGCTACAAGACGGATCCTATATATATCTTCTTCTTTATGTTGATGATATGTTGATAGCTTCCAGGAGTCAGACAGAAATTCAAAAATTGAAAACTCAATTGAACAGGGAGTTTGAGATGAAGGATCTTAGTGAAGCAAAAAAGATTCTTGCATGGAGATATCTAGAGATAGGAAATTGGGGAGGCTTTATTTATCTCAGAAAGAATATCTGAGAAAGGTACTAAAACGTTTTGGTATGAATGAAAAGTCAAAACCAGTTAGTACACCACTTGTTCCTCATTTCAAGCTTAGTACATCCTGTCACCAAAGAATGATGCAGAACGGGAATACATGATAAAAGTACCGTATGCAAGTGTTGTTAGTAGCTTGATGTATGCAATAGTGTGTACAAGGCCTGATATTTCACAGGCAGTTGGGGTTGTGAGCAGGTATATGCATGATCCTGGAAAGGAGCATTAGCAAGCTGTAAAATGGATTTTATAGTATATTCTGAACTCCGTAGATGTTGGTTTGATATTTCAATAGGATAAAAAAGACAGTCAGTGTGTAGTTGGGTATTGTGATTCTGATTATGCTGGTGATTTGGACAAGCGTCGATCAACTACTGGTTATGTATTTACTCTTGTAAAAGCACCATTTAGTTGGAAGTCCACCTTACAGTCAACAATTTCTTTGTCTACTACAGAGATAGAGTATATGGCAATTACAGAGGCTTTAAAGGAGGCAATTTGGCTTCAAGGGTTGCTTGGTGAACTGGGAATGGAGCAGAAGCACATCAAAGTGCATTGTGACAGTCAGAGTGCTATTCACTTAGCAAAAAACCCAGTTTATCATGCAAGGATAAAGCACATCGATGTTCAATATCACTTTGTACAGGAGATTCTAGAAGAAGGTGAAGTCATAATTCAAAAGATTCGGACCACTGAGAATCCTGCTGATATGTTAACAAAAGTGGTAACTGCGGTCAAGTTTAAACATTGTTTAGACTTGGTCAATATTGTTGAAAATTGAAAGCTGGAATTTGAAGACACTACTAAAGTTTAGATTTGTGAGAAAATTGTTTGGAATTTTCCAAGGTGGAGATTTGTTGGTTTGTAAAATTCCCACATCGGGAATTTGGGAAAAAAAAGGGAGGAGTCTTTAGTTATAAATAGACTCCTTCCCGCTTTAGTTTTTCTCATCCCAAAATTGTCTTCTCTCATATATTGACAATTAATTTTTTTTCTCTCTCTTTTGTAATATTTCCTCAATTAGTGAAATTTTATTTTAGTAGTGTCTGAGGAAGTAGGCATAATTGGCTGAACCTCGTTAAATTTTGGTGTTCTCTTTTATGTCTATTTAATAGTTATTGTTGAGTATAGTTGTTGTTAATTATTGTGCTATTAAAATTACTTATCTTGATAGATTTTGTCTACGGAGTATGGTTTTTAAAGAGACATTGTGATCCCACCACTTTTTCCTGGAAATCTACCTTTGGGTAATTTTTTATACAATCGTTTTCACTTTAGTCACATGTGCAATAGTTCTCAAAGTGAATTTATTATTAGTGAAAATTAATCCAAATTCCACAACACCATCTTCTTTTTATATTAGTTTTTTTTCCTTTGAGCAACATATGTGTGATGATTAATTGGGTAAAAAGGACTAATTTATATGATCAGTATTATATATGCTATCATTGTAAAATTCTGATGGTAATAAAATGAAAATTTCATTTGTTTTTAAAAACAATATATTAATCTCATACCAACTTGCCTCGTTTTCTTTACTAGTAGAAAGAGGAAAAGAGAATGATACCATACCTTTTCTTCAATGAAATCTGCCCCAAATCGAGCCATGGCTTTCTCAAAGGATCTTGAGGCATGAACCTGGGGCTATGGTTCCATATCTCATCAATGTACTCAACAATACCAAGTGAATCGAACAAGGACCGGAATCTTTTTGGTTATTGGTTGTGATGTAGGAGGAGAGGACTCTTATTACTAATGTCTTCTTCCAAATACTGATACCGGATTCCCTTCAGCTTGAGTGCCCACTGCACTCTGTGTGCATATGAGCTAAACCAAGTACCCAACAATATCACACTTCCTGCTCTTGACTACCCATATCTCTCTTTTACATTTGTTAATGTTGCGGTGCTTCATTAATCAGGCTGCTATAAATTCAAACAAAAGGATGAGATCCTTTCATGGCTAACCAAATAAAAAGGACATATCATTGGACGTTATCAATGTGTTGATAATGTCATGTGCTTGCGGTCAGAAGTTCTTTTGGCATATCTAAAAATTTTCTGCTCAAAGTATGGGATACTTCAGAAATAATTTTTATGATTTCAGGCTTCCACCTATTGCGTTTTTTTTTTTTGTCAACCTGTACTTTTTTTTTTTCATTAATAGATTGGTAAAATGAGGAATAATTAGAGTCTTTATAATTATAGGATATTGAGGACATCAAATACAAAAATATATATATATATATATATATTTTTTAAATGGATGAAAATTAATTTTGATCATCCTCTTTAAATCGACAACAGTAAAAATCAAACCCTACACGTCAAGATGTCCTTAAAGAGGAATTATCACTTAACTACTTTCTCATATGCGGCACTTGCATACTTTACTTGGATTAAAAGCTAACATTCTCTTCCTTCTCTTAATTTTGTTATTTATACTCTCAAAAGATTTTCTGATCAACTTTGATTTACGATTGCAAGTGAGGATAGTTTCAAATGTTTTTTTCATTGTTCTTCTTTATTTCAACTTGTCGGTATTATCCAGAAGATTTAGTAAATCCTGCAATTAGTCCGCCTAAGCTGACTTGCAATATTATTCCACTACTTCTATATGTGTATACATAATGCAATTTGTTCAACTTTAAATTGTTACAATTCTTCAGTCAATTGAAAGAGATCATATAATAAACAATATATTTTTAATTAATTAATATTTAATTTTTTAAATTTTACCCATTTTAATTTTAATTAGAACTAATTATAATTGGCGAATTTCTGATGTACCCTATGACTTTAGAAAGGTAAACTTTGATCCAAAAGTTTCAAATTTATTGTCACTTTTTTTCAACTCTATCAGAAAACACGATTTTTTTTTTATTTCAACTTTACGTTGTTTCAATTCCTCAACTCTTCCTCATGCTTTTGCTTCCAACTATGAGTTGTAACTTCTACAGTAGAAGTTCTACTGTGTCCCCTCACTTTCTCAAAACTTCTCACGTTGATTTAATCTCTTCTAAGCTAACTAAATTGTACATGCATAGACCTTCCTTGTATTTCTGTACATCTTAGCTTCACCAGGATTAACAAGGAGATATTTTGTTCTTACACTGTTGTGAGTTTCAGCAACAAGTAACATTTAATATAAATTTATTAAAAAATATAAATTCATTGAATTATTAAAAATTATTTAAATTATTAAATATTAAAGTAATATTTATTAGAAAAAGAAAGCTTTATATTTTATAGCTCATCAAATCAAAAACAATTTTAAATTATTATTTATTAGAAAAAGTTAAAGCTTTACATTTTTATAGCTCATCAAATCAAAAAAAATAATCAAAGAATAAGCAACAATAACGCATGCATAAATTCACGAAAGAAAATCATAAAAGAAAAAGAGAAAAATTTACCGGATAGAAGCTATCCAAGTTTTTGGAATAGAAAGGATATTCTAATAAATATATGTAGAATTATAAGGTTATATATAGAAAACATAAAAAATATAATATCAATATTATCTTTAATAAATATTTTGTAAATTAAATTTAAATTGAAATTATTTCATAATTATTACCTTAAATTTTTATTTATGTTCATGAATATTCAAGAGCTTTTAAATAAAACATACTAAAGGGTTCGGTTATTAAAATTTTTAGAAATTAAATTGATAATTTTTAATTATTTGGTATGGAAGTCATTCTGCTCTTCAATACTTGATCTAGATGAATGGCGTTTTGAGTATTTATCTCTGACCTCGATAGAATTAACTCTTCGTAAATAATTCTCAGAGAGCACTCTTGGTTTCTTTTGAATAGGTTGCTGGGGTGGAACATCATCCAGACCCATTAGTCTTGCTATAACACTGGGTACAGGCTGTTTAGATTCTCTTTTTGTCGACATTTTTTCCAGCTATATATATATATAGTTAAATATAATAAAATTATATTATAATTTAATTAATAAAAATTGACATAACATCTCTTATTTTTATTTATAAAAGTACTACTTATTTTAATTAAAATGATGTAGAGTTGAGTAAAAGTACGTGGTTTTAATTATTTATAATATAAGTTTATATATAATGGTGTAATCAAGCTAAGTCAAATCGATACACTGTTAGATTCCAGCTCGACTCAACTTTCAAACTTAAAATTTGAACCCAATCAAGTTTTTTTTTAAACTCAAACTCGACTAAATTAAATAATTGATATATTTGAGTTTGACTCGATTAATTAAATAAATTTTTAAAATATATATTTTAAAATATTCAAATTCTAATCGAGTTGGAACTCAACTCGGTTTGATAAAATATATTTATAATTCTATTAAAATAAAAGAATAAAATAATAAATATATAAAAGTTCAATTAAGCTCGCGAGCCTATCGAATCACATATTTAGAATCTTGTGCTTGACTCGAAAACCTACTCGAGTAGTTCGAGCTCGAGTTTGACTTGAAAATAATTGAACCAGTTTTGAGTTTTTTCTGAGTCGATCTCGAGTAGCTCGCAAGTCGGATTAACTCTATTATACCTCTGTATATATATACAATAAAAATAATAATTATAATTATATTATTTACCTCATCAATTTTAAATAATATTAATAAGATTAGATTACTTAATAACAATAATAATTAATAAATTATTAAATATAATAATATATTTTAATTTATAAAAATGACTCATCTTTCCCTATAATTACTTATTTTTATTAAAACAACGTGATTTTACATAAAATTACATCGTTTTAATTATCTATAATTAGAGGTGTGCAAAAATTAAAATCGGACAAAATAATTGAGCCGAATCGAATTCGATTTGAGTTTTTGAATACTTTAAAAATTCTTTTAAAACTGAGAAAATTGTCTGAAAATCAAATAATTTAAATATTATATATATATATATATATATATATATATATTCCATGTGTAGTTTGATGGTAAGTATGTTACTAAACTTAAAATATATCATTGTTTCGAATCCTAGATATTGCACTTTTTTTTCTTTTTTTTTTTTTTTGATAATAAAATTTTATTATAATTCAATTAACCGATAATCACCGTTTAATCTCTAATCCCTTATAAGGTTTTAACTTCAATTTTCATTTTGGATGAAAATTTGGTTTGATTAACCGAATGCTCACCCCTATCTATAACATACGTAAGGGTGTAAACAAGTCAAGCTGCTTACAAACTGCTCAGTATTCAGTTCGATAAAAGCTTGTTCGAACTTGTATATTGAAACTCATTTAATAAACTAGCCGAATTCAAGTTATACAAAGCTCGGCTCGTGAAGCTCACGAACAAGTTCAAATAAAAGCTCATGCGTCAGCTCGTAATTTTATTTTAGATATATAATATATAAATTGGTATTGTAAAAAATATTTTAGAAAATATATTATTAAAATAAAATCATAATTTTTATTAAAATATATTTTTATTTTTTGATTTTTTTAATGTATAATTTTAATTTATAGTTTGTATTTTTAAAAATTTCTTTAAACCCATTTAGACTCGTTTAAGCTTGCGAACAACTCGTGAAGACCAAGTGAGATAGCGAGGACGGCTCGATTATAAACAAACCAAACCTGAGCTTGCCAAAACTCAGCCCGACTCGGCTCAACTTGATTACGCCCCTAAATATACATCTGTTTATAATATGTCTATATATTAATATACAATAAAATTAATAATTATAATATTATTTAGCTCATTAATTTAAATAATATCAATAAGATTAAATTACTTTCTGAAAATAATAATTAATAAATTATCAGATATAATAATAATAATAATATTTTTAATTAATAAATTATATAATTTAAAATCATATAATATTTATTTTTTTATTTCATACTTTTAGTTTCCCAAACAAATTATATACACTACATTGTATTTATGCTCTATGTACCTACTCTTTTTGTTAAATTTATATGTGTGGTTGTAAAAAAAAAAAAAGTATCTATTCTTCAATAAAGTTAGGGGTGATCATCGGTCGGTTTTGGTTCAAACCCAACCGAAATTGACTAACCAAAAATATACAAAATTTTAAATTAAAACCAAAACTATTTGGTTCAGTTCGGTCTGTTAACCGATTTATCAATTTTATTTTTTGAAATAATTTCTAAAATTTTTATTTATTAATTTTATATTTTTTTGTAAAATTTATTCATTAGTAATATAACTAGAAATATTTTTTGTTTACAATCATAATATTTACACATATTATTCTAAATTAATATATTCTATATAATATTTTATAATCTATATAAATATTTCAGTCAGTTCAATTTTTTACTTTCAAAATCAAAATCGAACCGATTAACCGGATTTTTATACTCTTAAAAACTCTAATCAAACCGAATTTATATAACTGAACTAAACCGATCATTTCGGTTCGATTCGATTAATCAGTTTTAACTGATTTCTGCACACCCCTATTAATAGTATTTTTCTTTTTACCTTACACGTCCAATCTTTAAAAGAAAGAGGAAAAAAATAAAAAGGTTAAAAATAAAGTTATTTTTTGCATTTTAAAATGTGGTATTAAATAGAAAGTAATTGAAAAATGTGACATTATTTAATCTTTCAAAGCCTTTATAGAAAAAAATGTTAGTTTATTAATATTGTTTCTTTCTTTTTCTTTCTTTTTCAATACCTTTTTCTATTTAAATTTTTTAAATAATTTCTATCTATTTATCACTACTCAAGAAGAAATCATAGTATATGTGAGGATTACTACGTTATCCACCACATCAAACCATGTGAACATATTTATCTCAAGCTTCAAGAATTGATTTTCTAGATTCCCAAATTTCAACTGTTTTTTTTTTTCTTTTACACTGGTGGTGGTGGAGGGGAGGGGGGATTCAAACCCCTTCCCTTTTATGCCTCACCCCGTACATGGATAAGCAAGAAGCCAGCCCATCTCAAAGCGGGGTGGCCCATATTTCAATTTCTACTCACAAGGAACAACTCACCTCTGTCAGATCTAAATTCCTCAAATTTTGCAGTAAATTTAAGAGGTCACTTCCAAAGAAACAAGCAATTAAAGCACAAACTAAATAAAAATGTATTTTTTTTTTTGAAAGAATTAGTTTTGAAAGAAAAAATTAACAATATTTTTTAAAATTTTTATATTTTTTATTTTTTTAGTTATTTATATATTTTTTAATTTTTCAATTATTTTTGCAAAAATTCCTTTTAAAAATTCTAACTAAATGTATATATAAGGAAAAAATACAATAAAATATCTTGTGGTTAGACCTTTTTTCATGTAAAGGACTGTGATATTTTTCATAACATTTAAGGGTATGTGATTTGATTTTACTTACATTTTAATTTCTTACTCAATAATATTATTAAAAATATATTATATAATGTTAAAATAACATGATTTTTTAATAAGAAAATCATTAATTAAGTAGTATAACATTCAATTAACTAAAATAAATCTCCAATTAATAAAAATAAGATGTATTCTTATTTTATTAAAAACAAAATAATTTTTAAAATAAATTTATAATATTTTCAAAAGTATCCAAATATATTGATAGTAAATGACATGTAAAATAATTTTGTTATTGAAAAATATTGTTATATTAAAATTTTATTATAAAACTACATACCTCTAAATATCAAAAAAAAAATACCACAAACCTTAATTCATCTAACTACATGGTACATTTTTATACTTATTTGTACCTATAATTATATCTTTTTGGCATATCTATATCTATAAAATATATAAGTGTACGAAGAGGGAGGAGGACAAGTAAAATTATAAAAAAGTCTTAACTTATTATTATATAAAAATTGGATAATTTCATCTTTTACTAATAAAAGTAAAATTAAATTAATTAAAATATAATTTTATTTTGATATATAATTTTAATTTGACAGAAAGTCTATTTGCTATTTTAATTCGGTTAACTTTTATTTTATCTCTCATAAAAATTAAATTAACTAAAATATAATTCTAATTTAATTGAAAGAATGTTTTCTATTTTAATTAGGTTAAATTCTATTTTATCTATAATAAAATTAATTAAATTGTAATTCTAATTTAATTGAAACTATATTTTCTTTTATAATTATGTTAATTTCTATTTTATCTCTAATAAAAATAAAATTAATTAACATATAATTCTAATTTAATTGAAAGTATATTTTCTATTTTAATTATGTTAATTTCTATTTTATCTCTAACAAAATTAAATTAATTAAAATTTTAGTGATAATTTTGTTAAAAAATATATATTTTCTATTTTAATTAGGTCTACTTATATTTTATCTAATATAAATCAAATTAGATAACATAATTTTATAAGTCATATTATATTAAATTTAATAAGTAAATAATTAAAATCAAAATCAGTAAATTTTATGAAAATAGAAAAAGTATATAATTTATTATGATAGTAGATAAATTTATAAATTAAAATTAGTAAATAAAAAATAGAGCATGTAATTTATTTAAAAGTATATTTGTAAGAAAAGTTGTATAATTATCGTCATTAGATGTTTTTATAAAATTTAATAAAAAAAGTTAAAATTAAATTAATTAATATTTATCATTTTAATTATTAGTTGAACATAAAAAATTATAAAAAATTAATTTTTGTGTAAATAAAAGTATTACTATTAAAAATATTAATATTAAAATATTAATATTAAAAATATTAAATAAAAGTATCAATATTAAAAATATCAAAGAAATAAA
>CATIWM010277304.1:0-28443 GCA_949671775.1 Mallotus repandus
AATACATCAAAACATACAAACAAACCTAAAACGCATTTGGTAGATAGAAATCACATACTAAGAACATAAAAACACAAGATCACAAGCAAAACAAACAACATAATTACTAAAATACTCCTAAATAAGTATGCATATTTGTGCTTTATCAGTGTCATCTATACTGAGACAAAGGTAGTGATTGCTTTCTCAATAATAGCTTTGTCGTTTAATGTGGGATCCATGTAATGAGGCTACAGCTTCATGTAGTTAGCAGTAGACTCTGCTAGCTTCACGATGAGACTTTAATCCACAAAACTAGCTTTCACCCCCGAACAACATAGGAATAATAGTGAAGAGTTAATGGTGGCATTGGAATAAGAAAAATAAACATGCTTTCATCATAAAAATTTTATAGAAATAAATAATTAAAAAGGAAATAATTGAGAAATAAAACTTATCTTTTGATGTGCTCTTGTCCTACTTTTGAGTTTAATGAATATTTATGTCTATATATTATTTGTGCAATTATTGCTGAGTATTATAAAGAAGATCAAAGACTTCAAACTAGAGCTTCGATTAATTTAAGACTGCATACCATATCCACCTCTTGGACTTATGGTCGAGTGATGTAGCTGAGAAATTATAACATATGATTCTGAATCAATTGTTTGTAGTTCATTAACATGTGAATCTACAAGGGAAGAAAATTTTGATATGTTCAGTTTATATAAATGTGTATATATATTTTGGTAGTAATAATTTGACTCCCTGACGAATAGGCAAGCAAATCGCTTCTTCCATCTTGATCAAGTATGGAGGTCATGTTAGGCTTCAACTTATTTTTTTTAAAGCTATGTACAGAGCCATGCATTTGGTTTGAATTTGAGACAAAGTTCATCTCTTGCATCTCTCTTTTTTTTTGAACCTTTTAATTCTGTTTTGAGTCTATCATCAAGTCTCCGAGACTTGTTCTTTGACCTTTTAGCTCAGAAAGCAATGGTAAGATCACCTATGAGACTCATATGGAGACTTAATATGGTCAAGTGACCTGAGTTCAGGTGAACAACTGTCTTTAAGTTTCGATGGTGGATGCTTGTTAATTCGATGCTCGATATCCTTTGATGATGTTTGGTGTTGATAGACTCACTCTTAAATATTGCTACATCTATCAAAAAGCTATTTAATTCTTGGCCTAAAGTTGTAGCTTCGCAAGAATATCTAGTGATTTAGGTGGATATAATGTTAGAGGCAAGCTCGCTGACTTAATCACGATCATAATCTTGTTAACTTGATGTTTGGTAATGTGAAACCTTGCTATATTTTAAACTTCTATTTCCAAAACTTCATGTATTCAGGCTATTTAAGAGAGCAAAGCTAAAAGTAGAGTCTAAATTTTGATTATCAAGCTCGATGCTCAAAGCTTGTCCCTAGAACCATTCTTGTTGAAGATTTTTTCATATGTTGTCTTTGTCTACTTTTATGTTTTTTAAAAATTGCATGCTTTGTCATCACCACAGTAGCTCTCACAAGTGATTTGTGCTTTTAAAGTTCCCCATAATCAGAATATGCACAAGCTTCTGTTGATGTTAAGAGCAAAAATTTAGTAAAATACGTCAAATGACATTACGGCTCCAATTTCAAGCTCTTCCCAGTTTGTTAGCTTTTGGGCTCGATGTAATTTTCTTCTCGTTCTTCAAAATTCTGGACTTGGGAGTTGTCGTGTTAACGATAAATATTTTTTTGAAACTCAGATGCATCTTCATCGATGTGGAAGTATAACTCAATAATAGCCATAATTGTATTCAGTTGTTCGACTTGGTTTTTGGTGTGTGGGTGTAAGAGAAGCTCATGTGTTTCGGCTCTCTATCAATGGGAACCAAAAACCTATTTGTTCTGTAGCTTTTCAAATCCATGCATCTTCTCATTATCAGTTCGTAGCTTTAAGTCATGTTAGAATTTAGTGACCAGGTAAAGACTCTCAGCTACACCGAATTAATGAAGAAGAGCAGTTATTGAATGGGCTTAGTGTAACTTATTTGGCTGTATTCAAACTTAGACCACAATGGCTCCGGGTGGTCGATTAACTCAGGGTTCATTGCATGTTGCTCGGGGTCTGAGTGCTTATAAAGTCAATGTTCAACAGTCGATGCTCGGTAGATATTCAATACCCAGAGCTTTATAATCATGATACTTGGAGGCTCGGTGGATGCTCAATGCTCAGAGCTTAATTTATGATCCCATAACCTTTCTACTAATGATTCTGACAAATTTTATGTTAGCATTTCTCTATGAGTTGCAAGCATCAAACTTTAGAAATTCAATATCATAAAAGAATTTAGATGTAAACATATATATGCAATAAGAGAGTACTTCGTGAATAAAGAACAAATATTTTTAATAGAGAATAAAAATAAAACCTGTTTTGGGATCCATGAGCTTCTACAAGGAGAAAGAGCAACAAAGTGACTTATTGCACCAAGAACTTCATCCCCTTTAACCCAAGCTCTCAAAGATGGTGTTGTTTATTATCTCCTTAATCTCGTTCTCTTTTTACTTAATAAAGGAGACAAGAACTAAAATAATTGGGTTGGGTTGTAGGGATGAGACCTTAGCCCAACATTTATTTAGAGGTCCAGTGGGCTCTAACCATCATCAGCTTACTGAATTCTAAGGCCCACACTTAAATGAGAGCAAACCCACTTCTTAATAATTAGAGTCTAATTCAATTTTATATAAACTGGTTTAATTTTGTTATGTAACCCATAATTATATTTTACAACATTCTCCAACTTGGGTGACATTAATTGTAGATTTCATAATAAAATACAAACTTTAAGGATATCCATTCTTTGTTTATATAAAGATGACTCTAGAGCATTGTTCTATCTAACAAAATCTCTAATATGGAATCACAATGGAAACTACATCATAAAGTGATATAGAACCTTCCATGATCACACATATTAAAAAATTCTACTCACATGAACACGAAGTGGAAGTGTGGCAAGACATGATAACACATTCACATAAGTTAATAGATATGTGTTACTTATCTTGTTAGTCAAAGATTTCTTATCTTTATATAGCACAAGCATGCATCAGAAATCATCTTTAGGCTTGTATGTCCTTATAAAAACTTTTAATATCTCGAGATAAACTTTATGTGTTTCAATGACATACAAATTTGGCTATTAATATTTATGTCCCATAGCCATTTGCTTAAGATTAACACAAATCCTAAGTCTTTATTTAACAAAACCTTTATCTTGATACATTAAAATAGGAATATTTCTTTATTATTTTAAGTCATCAAGTACATCAAACATATATACTTATGTATATACATACACACTTTATAACAAACTGTAGATTTATTACACCTCCCACTAACTAAGGGTATCATGAAATTTAGCCAAACCCATAGATAATACATGTTTCTGATACACATTGGGTCAGAGTCCCTTTGTTAGAGGATCGGCAACCATATCATTTGTACTAATATGCTCTACAGTAACATCACCTTTCTTTACAAGCTCTTTCACTGTCAAATATTTTATTTCCATATGTTTAGGCCCTGAGATATTTTTGTTATTTTTCATAAATAACATAGCTACCAAATTGTCATAATACAAAAGTATGGGTTTAGAGACAGAATCAACAATTGACATTTCACTGATGAGATTTCGCAGCCAAGTAGCTTGTATAACTGCTCCATAACATGCTACAAATTCAGCATGCATCGTGGAAGACGTTATCAATGTCTATTTGACACTTTTCCAAGACACTGCTCCACTAGCAAACATAAAAATGTAGCCTGAAGTAGATTTTCTATCATCTGAGCAACTAACAAAGTTAGAGTCTATATACCCTACTAGTTCAAGACTGTCAACTTTTCTGTATGTTAATATGTAGTCTTTTATCCCTTTAAAATATCTTAAAACTTTTTTAGCAGCTACCCAATGGCCTCTACTAGGATTCGATACATATCATCCTAAGACACCAATAACACATATAATGTCAGGTCTAGTGCATACTTGAGCATACATTAGACTCCCAACAACATTTGTATACGACACTGCTTGCATGGATTCTTTCTCAATTTCATTTTTAGGACATTGTGCCAAGCTCAATTTGTCACCTTTAGCAATAGGCATATCACATGCTTTGCATTCACTCATGTGATACTTTTTCAACATTCGTTCTATATATGATATTTGAGAAAGACCCAACAGATTTTGAGATTTATCTCTATGGATTTCAATTCTAAGTATAAAAGATGCATTTTTAAGATCCTTCATTTCAAAATGGCTGACAATAATTGCTTTATTTCATGCAACATACCCAAATCATTACTTGCAAGTAAAATCTCATCAACATATAGTGTGAGAAAAATAAATTTACTCCCACTGATCTTGAGATATATGCATCTATCAACTTTATTTTCAACAAAACCCATAAAGATATAATATTATCAAATTTTAGGTACCATTGTCGGGAGGCTTGTTTGAGGCCATAAATAGACTTTTTAAGTCTACATACTAGGTTTTTACCATTTTTACAAAACCCTTCTGGTTGAACCATATAGACCTCTTCATTCAGTTCTCCATTCAGGAACAATTTTTACATCCATTTGATGTAACTCCAAATCAAAATGAGCTACTAGTGCCATGATCACTCTAAAAGTATCTTTGGAAGATACAGGCAAAAAGTTTCATTATAATCAATTCCTCCCCTTTGAGTGTATCCTTTTGCAACTAATCTGGCCTTAAACCGATCTACATTTCCTTTTGAGTCCTTTTTGGTTTTGTAAATCCATTTATAGCTAATGGGTCTACAACCTTCAGGTAATTCAATAAGCTCCCATACTTTATTATAATCCATAGAATGCATTTCATCTATCATTGCATTTCTCCATAGGTCAGATTAAGGCCTAGCAATAGCTTCCTCATAAGTTTCTGGATCCTAAACATGACCAATGTCATAGTCAGCCTCACCTAAATAAACCACAAAGTCAGAGGGTATAGGAGACCTTCTTGTCCTAGTAGATCTCCTAAGAGGAACTTCAGTAGCAATTTCTTGAGGTAAAGGTGGTGCTGGAGCACCTTGTGCTTGTTCCTCTATTACAGGAGCTATAGGAGCCACTATAGGTATAGGTCCTAATGTCTCTTGTTGTATAGACATAGGAACATACACAATTTTGCATGTTGCTCCCCGCTAGTAGCTTCTTGATGATGCTTGTCTTCACATACATCCATTTTTAAAAACTTAGCAGTTTGAGATTCCACAATTCTAGAACCTCATTTATTACAGTAAAACCTACAGCCTTTAGAATGATCTGGGTATCCAACAAAATAGCAACAAGTATATCTTGATTGCATTTTTCTTTTAATTAGATTATATAAGTGCACTTATAAAGGACACCCCCAAACTCAAAAATGATTTAGGCTAGGTTTCCTTCCAATCCATAACTCAAATGGTGTTTTTGCAACAGACTTACTAGGAACTCTATTAAGAATGTATAAAGCAGTCTTAATAGCTTCACCCCAGAGATAGTCTGGTAGATTAGTTCTGGACATCATACTTCTCATCATATCCATAAGTGTGCGATTCCGCTTTTCGGCCACACCATTTTATTCAGGACTACTTGGCATAGTCAACTGAGCAACTATTCCACACTCTTCTAAGTATTTGGAAAATGGACCTTTAGTTTGTCCACTTACACTATGTCTGCCATAATACTCACCACCTCTGTCAGATCTCACATTCTTGATTACTTTTCCCAACTATTTCTCAACTTCTGTCTTAAAGATCTTAAACTTGTCAAGAGCTTCAGACTTTTCTTTAATTAAGAACAAATAACCATATCAAGAAAAGTCATCAATGAATGTTATGAAATATTTATGACTATATATTGTGGGTGAATAGGATCCACTTCTATCTGTTTGGATAACTTCTAACAGATTTGAGCTATGTGTAGATCCCTTTTTCTTTATCTTAGTTAGTTTTCCTCTACAATAGTCAACACATGTTTTTAGACCACTGAAATCAAGAGTAGGCAGAATATTATCTTTTATTAATCTTTCTACTCTTTCTCTAGAAATGTGGCCAATTCTTTTATGCCATAACATGTAAGACTTTTCTTTTGTAAGAGGTCTTTTAGTAATTTTATGCTCAATATTATATGAAGTGGAACATAGTTCATTTGAAGATAAACATAATTTATACAAACCATAAAACAAAATACAATTACCAATAATTTTATTATTATAAAGCACTAACACATTATTAGGTTTGACCCAAAATTCAAAACCATATTTACCAGCTTCAGACGCTAATACTATATTCCTTCTAGCAAAAGGTACATTACACACATTTTTTAAGTCCACTTTAAAACCAGTATCTAGTATCAAACACACATCTCTAACAAAAAGTACATCCACTTCTTTATTATCAATTCCTGTGAGCTTTGATTCATCTTCATTTGGCCTCCACTTGATTATAAACCCCAGCAATATGGTAGCAACATGTTTATTTACACCAGTATCCATCCACCAAGAACCAGATGTGGTATAAATAAAATTGGATTCATTTATCATGAGAGCCAATGATTTACCTGTATGCTTACATTTCTCTAACCAAGCTTTATATTTGATGTATTCATATTTTTTATAACCCTTTTTCTTACAGAAAAAACACTTCAATTCCTTCTTAAAAGGAACTTTAGCTGCACCCACAACATTGGACCGAATAGGTTTCTTAGGTTGGCCTTGAACAACAGTAGAAGCAGAAGTAGAAGCAAAAAATTTAGATTTCTTACCTTTATACCTTTTAAGAGGTTTGGACACGAGGAGTGATATGTTTGGATTCTCCTCCTTCAACTTGTCCTCCTCAACAACATATATGGCAATGAAATTATTCACATTCCATGCTTCTTCCTTTGAATTACAAGTAGTTACAATTGTTCCAAATTCTGGTGGCAGAGTGTTCAATGCTTAATGTATTATACAAGCATCAAGAAGTAGAATGTCCAAAACTTTTAACTTATTTTGAATATGGACCATTGTGAGAATGTATACTCTAACACCTTCAGTGCCAGTATACTTCATAGAGTACAATCTTTTCAGAAGTGAGCCAATTTTAGCATTGATTGATACCTTAAACCTCTGGGACATAGCATCAATAAAATCTTTTGCTATAATGGTTGCAGGCAGACCACTAAGTAGATGCTCAGGTATTGACCTTTTGATTGTCAAATAACACATGCGATTCAACTTGTACCATGTTTTATAAAGCTCCTTTTCTACATCAGTACTATCATCAGTGAGATCATCTGGCTTAGAAGTGACCATTGCCAAATCTATATCAGCTAAGTCCATGGCCAACTCCACATCTCTCTTCCATGATTTATAATTAGAGCCAATCAAAGTTTCTATAGTAACCGTGTTGTTATTGACCGAAAAGGTGACTGAAAAAAAAAATATAATTTTATTAGTATAACAATAGGATAATTACAATACTTATAACCATATAGAAGTATTTTCATAAACAAGAATCTTTATGCATCATCACGTATATACCTTTGGGCATAATACACAACATGCAGTTAAAGAATTCTTTATATAAGATCAGTTCAACAATGTTTACAATTTTAGCAATTCAACACCTTTGGGCAGATAAATTACTTAGATTGAAACATTATCAACAAAATGTCTTATATGTATTATTTTCAAATTTTCATACGTAATAAACACCTTTGGGAAGAATTATTGTGTACTAAATTTAGAAACATCTTTAAACATGTGAGACCTACATTTCTTATAAAATCAAGAAAAAATTACCACTTTGGTGATTACAATTTTTTCAAAATTTTATTAGAAAATCTCACATCAAGATACATTTCACAATATCCCATATTATTATTTCTTTATGCAATTTTATACTTTAAGACATGGGGTAAATTTGTCTATAAAATTGTTTTCTCACTTGTCATGCTAAAATATTAATTATAAGATAAATTTTACTATTTATATTTATCTTATAATATTAAATTGCATTTATAATTAATTTTGAGAATAAATTTATTCTCTACATGTAACAATCATATGCTTAACACTTGCTGAGATAAATAATTTATCTCCAATATATCACTAAATATTATGTGTATTTAGTTTCTTTATGAAGCCCACGTTAATATAATTTATGAGGCTTCATTTGTTAGTAATAAACTAAACAAAACAAAAGAAATTAAATAAGTAGGCCCACATGAATACAATTTATGGGACGGATCCAAAAGCATTTATTGGGTTTTAATGCAAACATATACTAGGTCCATAAAAAATTATATTTCCATCACTTAGTAGGCCCAATTTTACCAAATACTAGACATAAGGGTCCATCTATAACAATCATGAGATAATTAATTTATAGTAGGTCCAATCTCTACCAAATACTTTTAATTCATCTAAAAAAATAATTTATAAATGGACATTGCAACCAATTGGAGGGCCCATTTCTTTTCAATAATTAAGTTACATATAACAATAATTATATTGCTACATTCTCTTTAATTATTGCTATGTTCTATGATTTTTTTTTATAACAAATGCTGGTGCAAAATCTTCACCAGAAAAGTATGACATATAGATATAACTTCATCCAAATGACCACAACTTCACCGGATTTTCATCCAAAAAAATGAAAACTTTTAAGTTTTTAACCAAAATCAATCCCAAATATGATTTTTAACACAAAAGCTCATAAATATAAAAATATAATATGATTCTAAATTTATGAATTGTGGCGCTGATACCACATGTTAGCATTTCTCTATAAGTTGCAAACATCAAACTTTAGAAATTCAATATTATAAAAGAATTTAGATGTAAACATATATATGCAACAAGAGAATAATTCATGAATAAAGAACACATATTTTTAATAGAGAATAAAAATAAAACCTATTTTGGGATCCATGAGCTTCTGCAAGGAGAAAAAGCAACAAAGTGACTTATTGCACCAAGAACTTCATCCCCTTCAACCCGAGCTCTCAATGATGGTGTTGTTTATTATCTCCTTAATCTCCTTCTCTTTTTACTTAATAAAGGAGACAAGAACTAAAATAATTAGGTTAGGTTGTAAGGATGAGACCTTAGCCCAACATTTATTTAGAGGTCTAATGGGCTCTAACCATCATAAGCCCACTGAATTCTAAGGCCCACACTTAAATGAGAGCAAGCCCACTTCTTAATAATTAGAGTCTAATCCAATTTTATATAAACTGGTTTAATTTTGTTATGTAAGCTACAATTAATAGAACTCATAATTATATTTTACAACATTTTATGCTCAAGTAGTTAACATTTTGAAGCTGTACAACTCCATCAACCGCCAAGGTACTTTAAGTTTCTACTTCTCCAATTCAGCTATCTCAGATTATGTTGTTTATATTTCAATTGCCTTTAGTTTACTATTCTATAAATGATAATCTAATATGACTCTAACAGCTATTGTAGTTGTTGATGTTATTATTAACCATGCCTCCTTCAAGCTATGGTGAGTTGATAATTTTGAGAGGGAAAGTCTGAAGCTGGAGTTTTAATGAACAAAATATTAAAAGTGGTGCCCAAAAATCATGGCTCGGTGATCAGTGTTTGTTTGATGCTTGAAGTTCAATGTTTGGCCAACCCCCTCTTTCCAACTGTTGAATAAATTTCAGATGCCATACCCAACTCTTGTCTTAAGAAGAGTGAATAGTAAAAAATTTGGTGACCATTGAAGATACAAAAAATGTGGATGATATTCTGGAGACTTAACGATGCTAGCACACTTCACTCGATTATCAGTTTGAATTTTTACACTATAGAGCTTCATTGACTTGAGTAAGAGTTTCATCGACATCCTAGATCTTCTGAGTTTCCATTTATGACCTGTGTTGGAGCTGTACTTGTGCTCTAAATTCTTTTAAGGATTAACTGGATGCAACTTTTCGTGTTTAACTGTTTTCAAGCAATTCTCTTCCTTATTATTTGCTAAAAAATCATTGCACTTAGTATAAAGCATTTGAATTGGGCTCTATTATTTGCCAAAAATCATTGCAAGGCGCTTCAATTTTGTTGGACTGATGTAGGAGCTATTCTTTGTATTATTAGCGACAAATCTGTCTAATTTTAGGATAAAAAATGCCTTCATGATCTTCCATAATAAGCTTTGAATCTGCCCCAATTCAATTCGAGTTTCATACATGCATGTAGACAGTAGCCGTAATTCATGGTTTGCTGCTTTCGTCTCCAAAGACATGCATTGTGTTCCAAAATTTCTTAGCTATAAGAATCTTTATTTCTTTGTTGATCTCAGTACTTTTCATAGGCATGTTGTAGGGAAAGGTTTGGTTTGGCTGAATAATTGAGTTTGGAGCCAAGTTCCTAGGAAATAATGATAATTAAGAATTTAATTTGATTGTGCTTAGCTCTTGATTATCTTTAGTGAATAAGACAAGCTAGGTTCCTATAGACGGCGTCACTTGATAACTCTGAATTGAATCTCTTGTTGTGGAACCTGCATCAACGAGAAAGTTGGGTGAATGGGAGGGGTTTCCCCCAATAATAAAGTGAGTAAAGTAGAATAGAAAATTGATGATAGAATGAGTGTTGGATAATTGCTTTTATGAAGAGATGATGAGAATGACAGTCATGGCTTGATGTAGTGATGTTATGTGAAGATAAATGATCATGAATGATATGAGATGTATATATAAGAGAAAATATGCATAAACCTGGGAGGAATATGATTCTTTAGTCTTGTAGGATTGCCTTGATTAGGAAAGAAAAGATTTAGGAATAAATTAGCTTGTTTCCTATTTGAGGATTGAGTCTTCTGACTCGGGCATCAATAGTCATGGAAAAAATTATTTGATAAAGGTTTCCTCGTTTGTATTTTTTCTAAAAAAGAAAAAGAAAGTGTAAAGTTTCTAGTCGAAATAAATTGTCCTTTTATTTTCATAGGAAATATGTAACCAGCACAAGATTGAGGCATACAAGTTTGACTATATGCAGAATATTTTCCTGCGTTTCAAGATACTTTCCAAAAAAGAAAAAAGAAAAATTAAGGACCTATTATTTACTATTAGCTTATTCTATTTATTATATAAGTTTAAAATGTTATTTTTGAAAAATAAATTAAGAAAATTAGAAAATTGCATTTTAAAATAAATTTTATGGGTTGTATAATTTTTTATTTAAAAAACATGTCAATAAAAAAATATATTTAATAATAAAAGAATAATAATTAAATATTATAAATTGATTTTCAACTGATAAAAAAGAGCCGGTTTGAAAATAATAAAAGGTAAATGTGACATTCATATATGTACAGCGTTCAAAATCGGCCTTTTGAAGCTTCAAGTAATGGTGTGAAATTGTTTAAATTAGAGCTTCATCGTTGGATGTATATCTCCATTAATAAAACAAAGAAGAGGAAAATAAAAAAATTAAAATTAAAAATTAAAAAATAGAAAAGAAAAACAATAAAGGGAAAATAAAAATTTTAAAAAAAATAAAAATAAAAAGAGAAAAAATTTGAAATCCAACTCAAAAGAAAAAATAAAACAAAAGCAAAAGAAGGAAACAAAAAACAGGGACACGCAAGAAAAGGCTAGAGGCATGCCTATCTATATTATATATAAAAACATGAATAGAGGTAAAACTTTTTTAGAGGAAAATAGACATGTACTTTTTATATATTTATAAAATAGTCTTTACTTAATTTTTAAAAGATTTTAAAATTGATGATAATAGTTTTAGTTTGTATTTTAAAATTTCAAATTTTATATTTAAAAATGGTATAGGTTTAAATCAAAATAGAATAATTATATTGCATTAATTATCAAATTTTAAAAAATACATAAATTATTAAATTAGTATAAGATTTATATTTATTTTAATTATATTATAAATAAAAATAATATTACTCTTTCATATTAATTTTTATATTTTTTATTTTTTATTTTTCACACATAATGTTTAAAACTATCACTATTGTAAATATGTAAACTTTTTTAAATAATTATTTTTATGTTAGTATTTTTTTTTTATAATAACTCTTAAAATGTAATATACATTTTATATGAATTATTATCAATAATATATATTATTTATTATTAACAATTGATTCTATTAATATTAGAATAATCTTTATTTTTATAATAAAAATTTAAAATAAATTATACATTTAATAACTATTTTAACAACGTACAATGCACATGAGAAAAAAAACTAGTAATTAATGAAAAGTAAAGATTTTTTTTATATATAATAATAATTAAGGTATTTTAGGCAATTTCCTCTTAAAATTTTCATTATTTGCAATAATTGGTACATGTGTTTTTGTCATAAGAAAATAAAATTCATTCAATGTTTGGGGCACGGATCTCATTAGTTAGGGCATCTCCAACAATAAATACCAAAATACATCAAATTTTGCTTCAAAATGTATCTGTAAATTTACTCTAATAATTTATTTCATTTTCAACTCTAAAAGAATATTCTTCATATATTCTTATTCAATACTAATATTATATTATTTAAATATTTTACATATTACACCCATAATTTATTAAATAGTTACAATAGACACCTATATATTTATTTATAATAAAAGTTATTATTTGAATATACTTTTTAATATTAAAAAATATATTAATAAAATAAATAATATTTTTTAATAATAAATAATATAAATACATTCTATTATTTTTAAAATGCAATAATATAATATATGAAGAGAACTTAAAAAGACAATAAAATACATGTATTAAACATCATAAAATTACATCTTAAAATTAAAGTAGTCTATTACAAGCACTAATTAAATTAAAAATTACAAATCACATTAATTTAATCATTTGAATTTGAATATCTTTTTTTCAAATGTTCAATTAATGCACTGCGAAGTGCAATATGAGCATCTTTGTCCTTAATTCGTATATGACGAGCAAGAAATTGTTCAAACTAGGCATTATCATTGACCATCATTTCAACATTTACAGTTGGAGCATTAATATTATTTAATATTAATATTATTTAAGTAAAAAATTATTTAAATAAAAATTAATATTATTTTAATAAAAATAACTAAATTAAATTTTTATGTATTTGATAATAATATGATAAATATAATATAAATTTGAACTAAATTGAACAAAGTTATTTGAACTATATTGAAACAAATGATAAAAAATGGTTGTTATTGAAATTAAAAAAAAAATGCATAATGTGAAAAAGTTGGCTGCATATATGCAGCCAACTTTGGAGATTATGCATTTTAGAGCTGATTTTGAGGCCTTGTTGAAGAGGATTTTTGGGTCCAAAATGACTAAATGGCACTTGTTGGAGATGGTTATAAGAAGAGTTCATGCTACTTTGATAGGGCAAAGTATGAACAGTCATACGTTGGAGATGTGGTCAAATGAATGCGAATTTTATGTTGGTAGTTACAGGCAAATAAAATGACGATCCTGCAACCATTTTTTTTTTTTGGTCTTAATTGCTTTGTAGGAGCATTAATCAACAAGTTTGCAGTTTTACTACTACAGCATACATACACCAATATCAATATGGAAGAGTTTCTTAAGCACATTCCCTCTAATGTTTCTCTGTTGGCTGCATACTCTTCTATATCAACTTCTTGGGTGCTGTTTAAGACTGCATATAATCAGCTCATACCAAAGCAGCTTCAAGACTATGTTGTTGCAACATTCAAATACTATTTTTCTCAAAAACACTCTTACACCACCTTCATCATCAATGAATTCTGGAACGGACAAGGTCGTAATGAGCTTTATGATGCTGCACAAGCATATTTGTCAACAAAGATTGGACCAAAGAATCACAAACTTAAAGTTGGGAAGTCAGAGCACAACAAGAACGTCTCTGTTGTCATTGCAGGAGGAGGAAAGGTTGAAGATACATTCCAAGGCATGCCCATTACCTGGTGGTTTGTTCAGAAAGAAAAAAGCAGTAAGAGTGGTGATTTGACTCGTCAGGCTATTAGCAAGTATTCTTATGTGATAAATTTTGACAGCAAATATGTGAAAATAATTCAGAATGATTATTTGACCCATGTTCTGAACACTTACAAGGCCTTGATGCAACAGGAAAAAGCATTAAAGCTCTACACCCGTATTAATAATTATGATAGAGGATGGAAACCAGTCGAATTTCATCATCCATCTACATTTGATACACTTGCTTTGGATCCTGAGCTGAAGAAAGCAATTATAGATGATCTTGATAGGTTCATGGCAAGAAAGGAGTTCTACAAGGGAGTTGGTAAGGCTTGGAAGCGTGGATATCTGTTGTATGGTCCTCCTGGAACTGGAAAATCAAGCTTAATTGCAGCCATGGCTAATTACTTGCACTTTGATGTTTATGATTTGGAGCTTGGTAGCATTTATTCGGATGCTGAGCTAAGGTACTTGTTGCTAAATACAACTAATCGATCAATACTCATTATTGAAGACATAGATTGTAATTCTGAAGTTCATGACCGATCCATAGTCACCAATCAAGAAAAATCAGATTCTGCTAAGTACACTAAGGTTAGAAACCTCACAATTTTTAAGAATTTAATTTCATTGCCTTGTAATTAGATAGCATGCTCTCCCATTCCATTTATGGTCATTAATTCTGATATTATTATTTTTCTGCCTTGTAATTTCCAGTCATTCACTCTCTCAACTCTGCTAAATTGCATTGATGGACTATGGTCGAGCTGCAGAGAGGCACGAATCATTGTGTTTACAACTAATCACAAAGAATTATTAGACCCTGCATTGCTTCGACCTGGCCGGATGGATATGCACATCAGCATGTCCTATTGCACAAGTCAAGGTTTCAGGGTGCTGGCTGCTAACTATCTTGGCATCCATGACCACAAACTCTTCAAGGAAATTGATAGGTTGATGGAGAATGCGAAGGTGACCCCTGCTTCTTTAGGTGAGGAGCTAATGAAGAGTGATGATGCTGATGTTGCTCTTGGAGAAGTGATCAATTTCCTTAACCGAAAGAAGATGCAGATTGAAGATGAGAAGGAAATTTAAAGACACAAGATTATGTGATCATAGATACACTAATAAATTCACTTATGTGGTCAAATGGTTTAGATCTTTGTTTTGGCTATGCTGCTCCAAATGGGCCAATAGATGGCCCTATTTTTCAATCTTTATAAGAATCATTGCTTGCAATTGCTGATGCATTAGCATTGGATTTGATGTTAATGATTTTAATTAGAACTTAACTTTTCAATATGCCAATTCTAAGACTAATTTAATTGTTTGTCTCATGCATTACATATCTAACAGTAGTTTTATATCCATTAATTAATGTGATGGGACCTATTATATAAATAGAATATATTTTACATTACATCCTGTTTTAGGTTAATAAGAACAAATTAACTTGACACTTTTTGAGATGATTTCTAAATTTCAGCATTTTGAAACTACTCTAATTACAAGAGAAATGGACTCAAAACTTGTGACTTTCTTGCTCCTAAGGATTGTTATACATTTCCCCAAAATTAGGTAGAATGAAAAATAGGGTTTCCCTTTGGATATTTTTCTCCAAATTTTGTAGAAAAGAGAAGGTATTTTTATATAATACTATGTTGGATCTATTCTTCTTTTTCCAATCCAAGTTCTATAAACAATTTTAAATAAAATTTAAATATTATTATAGTGATGGCTAACAAAAATTATTTAAATCACTAAAAAAAATCACTAATCACTATATACTGTCCTCTTGGCTCCTTTAATACTACGACCTATATGAGTTTTTTTTAAAAAATCAATTATGGTGGGTTTATCTTATAAAATGTGGGTTCCATCTGATGTGTACTAAAATTTTCTATTTCAAAACATGTGTTCTGAAATTTTCTATCTCAAAACTTTTGTTCTTTTTATGGAGTATTGATAAGGTGACATGGATTCCACAATATCTTTTTAAGTATTGGAAATTAGAAAATGAACCACAATTAATAGGCCTGTTCGGTGAAAAAAATTCAACTCTTTATGATCTTTTACCATTTAATCCCAACGTTTTAATTTTTACAATAATATTTTAATTTTAAATTTTTTTTCAATGTTAGCACATTAATAAATTTGGACAAAATAGATTTCAAAAATGATGAGTTAATGCTGAACTATCATGCCAGTACAGAATAAAATTAAGAGAAAAAGAAGAAAAAATTTAAGGAATTATATTTTATATATTCCACAAGAGAAATTACATCTTTTATATATACATAAAATATTTCTATACATGAAAAATCTAATTACACACTAATTAGGAGCACTAATTAGGAGTAATAAAATAACTTCCTAAATAAAGATTTAATTCCTAATATATACAATCAAAAATATATTTGACTTCATAGAGCTCACTTCAACACTCCCCCTCAAGTTGGTGAGTGTATGTCAATCATTCCCAATTTGCCAAGTGAGTTGTAGAACATTTTCCCAGATACAGCCTTTGTAAGGATGTCAGCTAGTTGAGTCTGAGAAGAAACAAAAGGAAGATCAATTGTTCCTTGATTCAGATGATGATCTTTGATGAAGTGTCTATCAACCTCCACATGCTTAGTCTGATCATGTTGAACCGAGTTGTTTGCAATTGCTATGGCTGCCTTATTATCACAATGTAATAACATAGGCTTCAGATGATCTAGCCCCAGTTCCTGAACAATTTGTTTTATCCATAGCAATTCACATACACCATGCGTCATACCTCTAAACTCAGCTTTAGCACTCGACCTTACTACGACTTTTTGTTTCTTTCTTCTCCAAGTGACCAGATTCTTTCCAACAAACATGAAGTACCCCGATGTTGATTTTCAATCAGTTTGATCTCCGGCCCAGTCAGCATCTGTATAACCAATAATTTCATAATCCTTATTTCTCCCAAAAAATAAACCTTTGCCCGAAGAAGACTTTAGGTATCTTAGCACTCGGTGTACTGAATCCATATGTTCTTTACTTAGAGAATGCATAAATTAACTTACAACTTTACTACGTAAGTAATGTCCGACCGAGTATAAGATAAGTAAATTAATCTTCCTACCAACCTTTAATACCGAGCCTTATCAGTTGGAACTTGACCTTCTCGAATTGATAATCCATGGTTTACTTCCATCGAAGTCTCGACTAGTTTGCAATCAAGCATGCATGTTTCTGTCAGTAAACCCATTACATACTTCCATTGGCAGAGAGAAATATCTTAAGTTGATCTTACAACTTCAATCCCCAAAAAATACTTCAAGGTACCCAGATCCTTGAGTTCAAACTCAATTGTTAACTGTCTTTGCAAGGTTGTTATCTCACTCGGATCATTTCCAATGACTACCATATCATCAACATACATAATAAGAGCAGTGACTTTACCCATCTTTTGTTTGATGAATAGTGTATGGTCAGCATCACTTTGTTTATAACCAAACTTCCTCATGAATGTTGAGAGTCATCTAAACAACGCTCGAGGCAATTGCTTAAGCCCATACGATGCTCTTTTTAATTTGCATACTCAGTCAGTGTATCTCATTCCGGGTGGTGGATCCATGTACACTTCTTCATCTATTGTTCCATTCAAAAAAGCATTTTCATATTAAACTATTATAGTGGCCAGTCTAGGTTGGTAGCTAATGAAATAAGGACTCGAATAGTGTTCATTTTTGCTACTAGGGCGAATGTATCTTCATAGTCAATTCCATACTTCTGAGTATATCCTTTTGCAACAAACTGAGCTTTATATAAATTAATGCTTCCATCCGGATTCAGTTTGACAGTGAATATCCACCTACAACCGACCATTTTCTTTCCTTCAAAAAGTGGAACAAGTTCCCATATGGAGTTCTTCTGCAATGCTTCCATTTCATCATTCATGGCTTTCTTCCAATTTGGATCAGCTAGAGCCTCCTGCACATTACTCAAAATAGATACAATAGATAATTGATTTACAGTATATGCATATGATGTTGACAAACGGTTTGTTGATATGAAATTATTGATGGGTTATTTAGCTTTGGTATTGAGTTCCGAATCATATTATTTTTTTTGGAATCCCTCTATTTATTCTAGAAGGATAACGAGGTTTGGTATTTAAAGTTACTAAAGGAGATGAGTTTACCTCATTGTGCATATCTAAAGTTTCTTCAACTTCTGATGTGGACTGGAAAGATGTACTATCTATATTAATTTCAAGTCTGAGCTTAACACTCGGACTATCTTCAGTTATCTGTCCAAGAGGGATGCTCGGGCTCGAGCATACCGTCTAATCTTTTGAGATGCTCGGAATTGGTAAGACACTCGAAGTGTTATCTTCAAAGATATCTTGGACTTTCTCCCCTTTAAGAGAGCACTCGAATGGAGAGAAGTAGGGTGCATTTTCATGAAATTGAACATCCTAAGTTACATACATCTTCTTAGTAGATGGATCATAACATCGATATCCTATTTGTAGCTCGATATATCCAACAAAGATACACTGGATAGCTCGTGGATCTAATATACCGAGTACCTAATGAATAAATGCCAAGCATCCAAATACTCGAGGCTCAAGATTATTAAGAGGTGGAACTGGGACTAGCTCCTGCAATTTTTGAAGAGGAGTTTTGAAATCGAGAATTCTTGATGGAGTTCGGTTGATAAGATAAGCAGCGGATCGAATGGCCTCTCCCCAATATTCTCGAGGAACATTTATGTCAAACAGAGATGCTCGGACTACTTCTAATAGCTGCCGATTTTTTCATTCTTCTATACCATTTTGTTGGGGAATTTTAGTGCAGGAAGTTTGGTGACGAATGTCATGCTTATGGCAAAAGATTTTAAGGGCTGAGTTAAGATACTCCCCACTATTGTCAGATTGCAAGACTCATATTTGACATTGGTACTGCGTAGCCACCATTTTGTACAGATCCCAAAACACACAACACACATCTCCCTTGTTTGAAAGTAGGGATACCCAGGTCATCTGGGTACATTCATCAATAAATGTATTAAAATATCGAGCACCAAACTAAGTAGGAATTCGAGCAGGTTCCCATACATCAAAATGAATAGTCATAAATGGAATTGAATTCTTATTATAACTTGGTACATATGAAATCTTGTGGCCCTTTGCCAATTCACAAACATCACACTTGAACTCAGAGTCTTTAATAATCAAAAATAATTTAGGCTTTATTTTTCTAAAATAATGAAAAGATAGATGTCCAAGACATTGATGCCACAAAATTACTTGTTCTTTGTCTGAGCTACTTCAAAAAACACTATTGACTTGACTTGATTTCTGACTTAGATCACCATGAAAATCAAGATAGTACAACTTTCCACGTTTAACACCAGAGCCAAGAATCTAGTGTGTTGCAATGTCCTGAAATAAACAATAGTTAGGCTAAAATTTGACAGTGTAGTTTAAGGTTTCAGTGAATTGGCTAACAGATAGTAGATTACAAAAAAGAGATGGAACAACAAGAACAGTATCTAAATTAAGAGAGTTAGAGTTAGATACTGATCCTTCATGGGTGACGGGTGTTATACCTCCATTAGTAGTTAGAATATTTTGTTGGGTTGATGGTCGGATGGAGGTTAGATGATGGGTGGAGTTTGTCATATGATCAGTAGCATCTGTATCAATAATCCATGTATTATTCTGAGTAAGATTTGTTATACCTGATGTTTTATCAAGGTCACCACTTGGTTTTGTTACACTAATGGTGGCAATTGTAGCTTTTCTAAGCTTCTTCTGAGGCTTTCTATTAAAATCCCACCATTCCGGATAGCCCATAATTTCATACCACCATTCCTTACAGTGGCCAACTTCACCACAATGAGTACATGTGTATGTACTTAACTTACTTAGTGCTTTTCCTTTGGATTATGGTCAAGTCTGGGCAGCTACAAGCACTGCATTATCAAGTAGAACCTTTGGCTCCTCCATCGTCTGTTGCTAGTTGTGATCCCTATGCACATATGCATAGCTGGACTCAAGATCAAGAAGTGGATCATTCCATAGAATTTCACTCCGAGCATTATTAAATTCCGAGTCAAGTCCGGCTAGAAAAATATATGTTCGAAGCCTAGTAATATGCTTGTGGAGCAATACTACTATATTAACATCCTCCCCTTGAGCACTCATCTGGGCATCAATCTCCTGAAATATCCCAAACAACTCATTGTAGTATGCACCCAATGGCCTACCATTCTGACGTGTAGTAAATAATTTTCGGTTTAACTCAAACAATTGAGTTTTATCAAATCCATCATAGAAGGTTTTAGAGACAGCATCCTATATCTCCTTTGTTGTTTAAAGACGGATGAATCTATGCATCAACATTGGACTCATGGAATCAATGAGCCAACTTTTGACTCGGTTATTATCAATAAGCTAAATCTCCACAGCTTTATCTCCCACAGGTGGTCTGGGAGTCGCGCCAATGAGAAAACCATATTTATTTCTAGCTCCAATTCGCATCTCCATGAGTTGTGACCATAGAGGGTAGTTCGTATCATCAAGTATAATTCTAGTAGGAAAGAGAGAATTATCTTGAAGGGTTTGAATAAAAGTTGGTGTTCCATGTGATACAATGAATGTGTTTTTAGTGGACATGGTGAATTTCAAAAGGATTACAATTTCAAAGAATTCAAAGATTTTTTAAGGGAAAAACAAATACAATTTCAAGGATTTAATACAAAAAATTGAATTCAATTTCAATAGGTATCTGATACCATGAAAAATAAAATTCAGAGAAAAAAAAGAGAAAAATTAAGGGAATTATATTTCATATATTCCATAAGAGAGATTGTATCCTTTATATATATATAAAATATTCCTATACATAGAAAACCTAATTACACACTAATTAGAAGCACTAATTAGGAGGAATAAAATAACTTCCTAAATAAAGATTTAATACCTAATATATACAATCAAAATATCTTTAACTTTTTAGAGCTCACTTCAACAGCCAACAACCTAAAGATGAATTCCCACATACATATCAATAGACCACGTATACTAATTTTTGAGTTGCTTGCATGACATCTCAGCACCAATTTAGTGTTTTTGAAATCTATTTTGACTAGATTTATTAATGAAAAAAGTACAAAAAAGTACCATGTGGTTTAACACTTTTTCACTTCGAGCCCTATGATTTTTTTAGTGACACTTCAGTACCCTATGGTATCTGTCATTAGCAAATATATGTCAAATTCACTAACACTGTTAACTATGCTGACATGGACGTTGACTTGCTAACATGGATCTTGACTTGCTGACGTGGATGTTGATGTTAGAGTCCATGTCAGCACGCGTAAGCAAATCAACGTCCACGTCAGCAAGTCAACGTCTACAGGGTATTGAAGTGTCATGAAAAAAAAATCATAGGACTTGAACTGAAAAAGCGCTAAACTACATGGTACTTTTTTATATTTATTCTTTTTTAGAAAATATATACTTATATATTATAAATTTAGTCAAATTATATATTTATGTACACACTAAGAAAAAGATCACTTCTATTCTAAACTTTGAGTCAATTATTAATTAAATTCTATTTCTTCATCTAACTCCTATTAAAAAAATTAATTGAATTCCATAGGTGCAGAGTTAATGGATCTTACCTATCCTTCCATTAAAAGTCATTTTAATTTGTTCATTCAACTTTATAAATTATATCAATTCTATCTAATTTTTATTTTGAATGATTTAATTATATTTTTAAAAAAAATTATTTTTAGATTCTTATAAAATAAATTTGACAGTTGTTCAATTTTTTTTAAAAATTAAATTTCAAAAATATTTTAAAATTTTAATTTTACTATTTTTGAAATAAAAAATTAAAATTGATTTTAGATTTTTACATAAAATTTTAACTTTTTATGTGTTAATTATAAATAATAAGAAAAAAATGATAACTTGTGAATCAATTTGTTTTATAGACTAATACCGATAAATATTTTTATATTCTTAACTACTATTTTTAGTATTTCAAAATTTTCTCTTTTTTATTTAATGCTTTTTTGTTTGACTTCTATTAAAAAAAAATTAAATAATGTAGTTAAACATTGAGAAGCAAATTTTAAAATAGTTAAAATTTAAAAAATTTTAGTGAAAAATTAAAAATTTATGAATATATTTAGATATTATTTTTTAAAAATTTATGTCAAGAGTACAAAAATAGAATTTAAAAATAATTTTCTTACATTTTCTTTTTTTCTTACGGGAAAAAGAGGATAAAAATTTAATAAATGTCAAATTTATTTTATAGGAATCTCAAAATAATTTTTAAAAATATAATTACACTATTTAAATAAAATTGACATAATTTATAATGTTAAAGGAGCAAATTGAAATGACTTTCAAAATAGAATTCAATTAATTTTTTTTTTAATAAGAACTAAGAGAAGAAATAGAATTCAATTAATAATTGACTCAAAGTTTAGAATATAAGTGATCTTTTTCTTAGTGTGTATATAAATATATAATTTGATTAAATTTATGATATATAAGTATATATTTTCTAAAAAGGGATAAGTACAAAAAAAGTATCTTGTGGTTTAGCGCTTTTTTACTTCAAGTTCTCTTTTTCATGACACTTCAGTATTATGTGGACGTTGACTTGCTGACATGGACGTTGACGTGCTTACGTGTGCTGATGTGGACGTTGACATCAACATCCACATCAGCAAGTCAATATTTATGTCAGCAAGTCAACGTCAACGTCAACTTCTAGTTAATAGTGTTAGTGAATTTGGTCTAAATTTACTAACGGCAAATACCATATGGTAAAGTGTTAGAAAAAAAACCATAGAACTTGAAGTAAAAAAGTATTAAAACATATGGTACTTTTTTTATATTTATTCTTTTATTAATTTGCTAATATTGTAAATAATTTTGAAAATTAAAATATTATTATAAAAATTAAAAAGTAAGGATTAAATTATAAAAGATTGCAAAGATTTAGATTTTTTTCACTAATGGGCCCAATTAATAAAACTCTGCACATAAATCGACTTGCATGATAAAGTTGGGATGGAATCTTTCTCTCTATTAGCAAAGAAAGCTAAGAAAAAGTGTTAAAATATAGTAATATAAAATTAATCAGAACTGGTTTACTAATGAAAATTTTAAAATAAAAAGTAAAAGAAAATTAAGTAATCCAACCTTTTTCGATTAATAATTTAAGGAAGATAAAAAGATGCCACTACCATATTTTTTAGTTAGAATAATAATTTTATTAGTTGGTTCCTAAATTTAATGTATTAATAATTTAAAATTAGATATATATATATAACTAATTTATATCAACTTTTATTGATATTAAATACAAAAATTATTTAAATATACTCTTAGAATAAAATTATATAATATTTATTAAGAACATTATAATTTATTTACTAATTTTTTAAAAAAAATTAATAAATAATTTTAATTTATAATTTATATTTTTTTTTAAAAATTATTTAGAGTCATTAGATTTATGAACAGCTCTCAAAATAATAAATAATATAATAAATTTTGTTCAAATATATAAAAGTCATCTTACTAATAAATGAGTCAAATTCGAATTGCTTGTTTATTTATATTCTAAATTCTAATTGTTCTAATAGATAAAATTTCTAATTTTAAAATTCTTCTGAGTTCAGTTTTCGAAATAGAGTTTATTTATTTATTTTTTAAATTCTTCAACCTGAGTTTGTTCATGAGTGCACAGAAAAATATTGTCTACAAAAATAAATTAATAAATAAAAACTTGTCAAACTTCAGCCCCTATTAAGAAAATAAAAATTGGTTGGGCTGATTTACCCATTGGTGAATGGTATGTACCATTTCCTGGACTCTAGTCAATCAAATACGTAACCTTGCTGTAATGCTAGCATTCTTCCTCACCTAAAATCACATGGTCTTCCAGATTCTCGTTTTTCGTACCCATCTGAAAAATCAGCAGTAGCAGCCATGGAAGAATATGTTAGGTTCATTCCCTCGAATGCATCTTTGGTTGGTGCATATTCATCTATATCAACGTCTTGGGTTCTGTTTAAGACTGCATATAATCAAGTCGTACCAAAGCAACTTCAAGAATATGTGGTCTCAAAATTCAGGTACTATTTTTCTTTTTATAATCCATCTTATGCGAAGTTCATCATTGAAGATTTGTGGTCTGGATTTGGCCGCAACGAGCTTTACGATGCGGCACAAGCTTATTTATCCACAAAGATTGGACCAGATAATAAAAAAATCAAAGTGGGCAAGTTAGAGCAGCAAAAGAATGTGTCTGCTGCCATTGCAGAAGGAGGGAAGCTTGTAGATACATTCCAAGGCATTCCAATTACCTGGTGGTATGTTCAAGAAGAACAACAGAGTAGCAAAAAAGAAAAGATTAAGCCCTTGCCTCACGATCAGACTCCTTCCAAAATGAGCTCTTACCATATAACTTTTGACAATAAATATAGAGAACAAGTTCAGAATGATTATTTGGTTCATGTTTTGAACACTTACAAGTCTTTGATGCAAAAGGAAAAGGTTTTGAAGCTCTATACCCGAAGCAATAGAAGTGAATTTGGGGGATGGAAACCAATTGAATTCCACCATCCAGCCACGTTTGATACCCTTGCTATGGATCTTAAGTTAAAGACAACAATAATGAATGATCTTGATAGGTTCTTGGCAAGGAAAGAATTCTATAGGAGTGTTGGTAAGGCTTGGAAGCGTGGGTATCTATTGTATGGTCCTCCTGGAACTGGGAAATCAAGTTTAGTTGCTGCCATGGCTAATTATTTGAAATTTGACGTTTATGATTTGGAGCTTAGCAGTATTGGTTCAAATGTTGAGCTTAAGAAGGTGTTATTAAGCACAACTAATAGGTCTATACTTGTAGTTGAAGATATCGATTGTAATTCAGAGGTGCGTGATCGATCCAAAATAACAGATGATGAAAAGCTCAACCTCAAGAAATACAGCAAGGTAAGTAATCTTAATATTTAGGATTTTATACTGTCTTGTAACTGGGATCCAATCACTTCATGGTCTCCTTTCAAATTCATGCATAGTTGTTTTCCAATTATAATTTTCTATCAGATCAGTTCTTTTTGTAGCCATGCAATTCTGAAAGTTCAATCTGCCAAACACATGTTTTTGTTATCAATACAGCCATTCACACTGTCAGCCCTGCTAAACTGCATTGATGGATTATGGTCGAGCTGCGGAGAGGCGCGAATCATCGTGTTTACAACTAATCACAAAGAAGTATTAGATCCTGCATTGCTTCGTCCAGGCCGGATGGATATGCATATTCATATGTCCTACTGCACTACTCAAGGTTTCAGAGTTTTGGCATTCAACTATCTTCGCATTCATGGCCACAAACTATATCAAGAAATTGATGGCTTGATAGAGAATACAAAAGTAACCCCTGCTTCTTTAGCTGAGGAGCTGATGAAGACTGGTGATGCTGATGTTGCTCTTGGGGAAGTTGTCAGCTTCCTCAAACGAAAGCGGATGGAGGATCAAGAAGAAGAACTTGAAGTGGAAAACAAAAAACAGAGGACTATCTAACTATAAATTGGGACTGTAGAATAGTTGAGCACTTCAGCTTCATAGATGGTTAGTGGTCTATAAATCTTTACTTATTTGGTTTCTGTAGGATGAGAGAATTGCTACTTCAACAAACAAGGGGAAAATTCATGGGAGATTTATCCTTCTAAAGTAAAATTATATTATGCAATCATTCAAAGGTGCTAGCTTTGTTAAAGTAAATCTTCCCATACAAAAGAATCCAACTTTAAATTAGGAGTGAGGATGGCTGGGAGAATCTAGGGATAAAAAATCTTCTAAACCATGTCCAATTTCAAAAATTTTAAAAAATAAAACTACAGTATCATACTATATTTCAAATCTTTGTATCACAACATTCCATCTTTCGGTACGATTCGGTCGAAAATTGAAATCTTTTAAAATGATTTAATACAGTATAGTTGAAAATAAATATTAGAATGTGTTTGGATGCAAACATTTAATTTGAAATCTTAGATTTCAAATATTAAAATTTAAATATAAGAATTTCAAATAACATGTAGGTACATGTCATTTTAAATTCTCATTAAATGAGCTATTAAATTTATTATGAATTTGTTTGAAATCAACTAATACAAATTTATGTAGTTACCAAATAAGAGATTTCATTGAAATCTAAATTCATGCTCAAATTTCTTGCATCCAAATATAACATAAGAATTTAAACACTTTCAACACAAAATCTATATTTTACATAAGTAAACTCATAACTAATTTAGAAAACTACAAAATAAAAATAATTCATCTAAAGTGTACATTATAATATACAATCAATTTATATTAAGTAAAAATATAAATTTTGTGAGAAAAAGAATCTTGATATATTTTTTATTAAATTAGTATTTAGTAAGTATTTTAATATGCAAATATTGGTTAATTGATTATATTTATGCATAATTTAACTATGTATTGAGCATAACAAGTGTTTTATATATATATATATATATATATATATATTACTTTTTGAAAAAATAATTAGTTTTAAACTTTGAACCAATTATTAATTAAATCATATTTTTAAAATCTTTTCAATTTACTCCTTAAACTTTACAAAATATATCAATTATATTCCATTTTGATTGTAATTTAAGAAGTTACTTTCAGATCCTATAAAATAAATTTAACACTCATTAAAAAAAAAATTTAAAGAAAAATAGAATGTAAAAAATATTTTTAAATCATAATTTTATCACTCTCGAAATAGGCTTAGAAAATAATTTCTAAATAAAATTGAACTTTTTATGAATTAATTAATGAAAATAATAAGAAAAACAAAAGAAGTTACAACTTGTAACTCTAAATATATATATATATATTAATTTTGATATTATATTCAGCTCTTGATCTGAAAATTTACAAAATATCTAGAACAGTACAAAAATATTCATCTTGTCGGTTTGATTTTGTTCAAACCTAAAATTACTCAGTTTGGTATGTTTTAATGTAATTCAATTCAAAACGTCGGTTGGGTTTATTTATTTATTTATTTTTCCTTATATCAACCCTACTTTTAAGAGTTAATTACAGTTTTGGGCCAACTCAACCAACATGTTATCATTCGTAGCCTGAACATTTTATATCTTTCAGTTTTATTTTTACCCTTTTCACTTTTGTCTGCATTTTGATACATTTTTTAAAGTTATCAGTTAACTTTAGCGTTTTCCGCCTTGGCCGATATGTCTTTTTTTTATTTTTTATTTTTTATCCATTTATTATTCCTGAAGTTATTTTTATTATATGTATTTATTTAATTTATATATTTTTAAAAATTTAATTTTATATTCTAAATAATAAATTTTTTTAATTTTGAAACTTACTATTATTCAGAATATAAAAATTAAGCTCATTAAACTAAAAATGGTCCACGGTCTTCAGTAATTATTTAGAATTTAGAAATTAAACTAATTAAATAAAAATTACTATAGTATTCAATGATTATTTTTCAATAAAAATATGAAATATATTAAATAAATTATTATTTTTATTATTGATACTATTAAAAGTAAAAATTATATTTATGGTTTTAATTATATTATTACTGATGAAAAAACTGAAAAAAGAACAAACAGTAACAAAAATCAATAACTGCAATTTTTTGTTGGTTTAGTTGATTTTTGTTGTTTCAACTGTTGTTTTCAATTATTTTTTTTATTTATGTTTATTGATTTTTGTTAAAAATAAAAAAAATAACAACAAAAAACAATAAAAATTATAAAATACATCAAAAAAATTATTATTTTTATCATTAATACTAATAAAAGTAAAAAATTTATTTATGGCCTTAATTTTATTATTAATAATAAAAAAAATACTTTAAAAATAAAAAATTAAAAAAAAATCAACAACAATCAACAACTATAAAATTTTATTAATTTTTGTTATTTTGTTGTTTCGGTTTGTTGATTTTTTTATTTATTTATTTTTTTTTTTTTTGATGTTACAAATGTATCATAAGGATTGTAAACTTGATACATATTGATGTTCAAATAATTGTAAGATAATTTTTTTTTAAAAAAAAAGTTGTTAGACATTTTAATAAACAAGTTAAAGTAAAAAAAAAATTCTTATTCTTTAAGAATATAAAATGAGAAAATTTTGTTTATTTATTATTGTTACAACATTTGAAGTTATTTATTGCTCGGTTTAATAACAACTGAAGATGTTTAGTTCATAATTATTCATTTGAAAAAAAAAAGTTTAAAGAGAAAAAATATTGAGCAAAAAAAAAGAAAACATTTAGAATAAAATAAAGACAATACCTTAAAAATAAAAAAATGTTGAGAAAAAAAAAGATGAAGAAAGTGAAAAAATGTTGATAAAAAAAGATAAAGATAGTATCATAAAA
>CATIWM010277319.1:0-13492 GCA_949671775.1 Mallotus repandus
AACTACGTTCAAATACAAAATTTAATTCATGGCATTCCATGGATCTTCATGGATCTTGTTCACCACTACGGATTCAAATCATCCCATTCAAAATCATAAACACAAAAAAATAAATAAATATTAGTAAATACAAAATAAAAATAAAATCAAATAAAATGAAAATTAAATAGAATAAAAAAACAATCAAATAAAAAAGAAAAAGAAATAGGAAAAGAACTAGTTTGATGATGCAGTATTGATTTTCCTCAGATGGTGATCATCATTAATGAAAGCCTGTGGTTTTTGTTGTGTTTGTCTGTAATTTTGATTTATTTGGATCTGATTCACGGCTAAAACTTGAAAAAAAGTACGTAAAAAATTAAGAAAAGTGGGTGTGTTTTGGTTGACGGCTAAGAATCAGAAAGAGGTGGAGAGAAAAAGAAAAGAAAAAACCCTTCCCCTACGTGAAAGAAAATCACGTATTTATAAAGACACCATCCTGTAACCCTAAATTGGTTACAGGATAAAAATCAAATAAATTATTTTATTGTTTATCTAAAAAAAATAAATAAATTTTATCTACACATTTATCTAATAAAATAAAAATAATTATCAAAACAACCTAATCAAAATCTAATAATAAATAAATAAATAAAATAAATAAATAAATAAATTTTTGAAAAAAAAAAAACATGAAAAAAACGGAAAAATGGCCAAATACATTTATTTGGCCGAAGTTGGCCTTCGGCCTTTTTTTTTTTTTAATATTTTTTTTATTTGAAAATTTATAAAAAAAAAATTTAATTAAATAAATAAAATTTACAATAAATTTTAAAAATTTACAATTTAGTTCTAAACCAATAAATCAAATCCAATAAATCTAATTTCACAGTGTATTTTCATCATCGGGTCCTCTATTGCATCCATGCTCTAGTTATCCCGAAATTGGGTGCTTACAGTTGGTAATGCTTTTTGTTTCAACAATGACTTATAGGGTGGTTTATAGGGATGTTGAGATGGGGCCTATTGTTCCTTCTTGTGGGCTTCGTCAAGGAGACCCGTTGTCTCCTTACTTATTTCTCCTTTGTGCTAAAGGGATGTCCACACTGTTGAATTGGAAGTGTCAGATTGGTGAGTTACATGGTATTAAAGTTACGAGAACAGCTCCAAAAATCTCACACTTTTTTTTTCGGATGATAGTTTTGTATTTTTCCAAGCTTCTCCTAAGGAGTGTAACACGATAAAAGAGTGTTTGCGATGCTATGAAGAGGCCTCTGGACAGACGATTAACTTTGATAAATCCACTATTCTCTTTAGTCGAAATGTTGACAAGGATATTCGGGATTATATTTATTCTTCCCTTGGAGTTAGGCAATGTGCTAATCATGGTAAGTATTTGGGCCTTCCCTCTATAATTGGAAGAAATAAGAAGGAGGTGTTTTCATATGTTAAAGAAAAAACTTGGAAAAAACTTCAAGGTTGGAGCTTCAAAGTCTTTTCTAAAGTTGCTAAAGATGTGTTGTTACGATCGGTGGCTCAAGTTTTGCCAAGTTATGTTATGTCAGTTTTCTGTTACCGGTTTTCCTTTGTGAAGAAATTGAGAGAATGATGAACAACTTTTGGTGGGGAAAAATGGGAAATAAAAATGGGGGAATAAAATGGCAAACCTGGGATCGGTTATGTCAGATTAAGAACAATGGTGGCTTGTTTTTTAGAAAGCTACATGACTTTAATTTAGCCATGATAGTTAAGCAAGGTTGGAGGTTACTGTCAAGACCACATTCGCTTGTGTCTTGGGTGCTGAAGTCTCGGTACTATCCTAATAATTCTTTTCTTAAAGCTAAGATGGGTCAAAACCTATCTTTCACTTAGCGCTACATAGAATTTATTGAAGGATAATGTTAGAATTCGGGTTGGCAGAGGTAGTACTGTTAAGGTTTGGGGCCATCCTTGGCTATTGGACCCTGAAAATCCTTATATTGAGTCCATCCCCCCAAATGGATTAGTGAATGCTTTTGTGGACTCGTTGAAGTCCCCTGATGAATAGAGTGGGATCAAGACTTGTTAAGGGATATGTTCTCTGAACGAGACATGAATTGTATTTTGTCGGTCCCTCTTAGTTATGTTATTGAAAAGGATAGCTGGCATTGGTGATTTGAGAAGACCGGAGATTACTTGGTCAAGAGTGGTTATAGGATAATCAGAAACTCTTATAGAAATGTCGAGGGTTCAGTTGAGTTCAATTGGCAAAGCTACTGGAATTTGAACGTCCACCCTAAAGTTAAAATTTTTTTTATAGAGATCGTTATCTGGTTGTCTCCCTACTATGTAGGCACTATAATGGAAGAAGGTGGAAGTGGAAAACTTATGTCCAATGTGTTGGTCTTCTGAAGAATATGATTTTCATTGCTCAATAAGTTGTACGGTTACAAGAAGTGTGTGGGTGATTTCTGACTTTGCGGATTTATTATGTCAGGCCAATGATTTGAAGAGCTAGTGGATGGTTCTTACTCAGAGATTTACTAGTTCTGAGTTAAGTGTAATTGCAAATATTCTATGATTTCTGTGGAGAAATATAAATGACAGAGTTTGGAGAAGATCATCCTGCACTGCTGCCTATCTTTTGAGAGAAGCGAAGTTGTTTCAAGTGCAATGGTAGGATATTTTTTTAAAGAAGCGATCTATCACTCATCTGTCCAGTCCTGCTTACAAGGTAAAATGGTGTCCCCCACCTGGTGTTCTTAAATGCAATATTGATGCTAGTGTGAATTAGGAAGTTCTTTATATCAGCTTTGGTTGTGTGGTTAGGGATTCTGCTGGCATTTTTCAGATGGTGCTTCATGATTATAAGAAAGGGCAGTTTGAACCTCTACTTGCTGAGGCAATTTCACTTAAAGAAGCATTGAGTTGGGTGATAAGGAAGAACGTGGCTCCAGTTATTAATAAAACAGATTGCTTACTGTTGTTTAAGGCCTTTAGAACGTCAGTATTAGATTTGTCTCCAGTTGGAATTTTAATTCAAGAATGTCGAGTATTGTTTCGACAACTGCATAACAGCCATTTGGCTTTTGTTAAACAATCAACGAATTTTGTTGCTCACTTTATAGCTAGAGTAGCAGTTTTGATGTGTGGTCAAGGGGAGTGGCTATTTTATTCTCCTTCTTTCCATGATGATGTACTGCATTTTGATTTAAGCTAATGCATTCCCAGTTATTTTCAAAAAAAAAATTCATTTTTAACCTTTTTACTCTGTTTTTTTTTTGAGAGAAAGTGCTGGTAGAAAAAGATTGACTTAGTTGCCTTCTTCACCACCAACAAAGAACAAAATTTTATTCCTTATGTCTGTATAACAATTTTATAATTTTGGGTTAATGATTAATAATTTGATATATATTTATTTATTTTAATTTTAAATCCATTTTTTCTTTTTAATAAAATTGTTTTGAAATAATAATCTTTATTGATAATAGATATGGTGATTTTTTGGGAAATAATGGTGGTGACTTTGGTGGCCGACAAGAATTTCTTAGATTTAGAAGAAGAATTTTTATAGTTGGAGAGGTGGCATGGAAGGGGGAAAAAAGAAAGGATGGAGAAGAAAGTGATAATAATGATGGGTATTTGGACAATGATTTTTGTATTGATTATGAGCAATGTAAAAAGTGTGTATGGAATTTCATGCACAAATGTTGTAGCAGCATTGAACCCATGTCTCTCATTTTTTATTGGGGCTGAAGCATCTCCTACTGGTCCTTGCTGTTTGGGGGTACAAAAAGTAAACCAAGAGGCTTCCACCAAAGAAAATCGAAGGGAGCTTTGCGACTGTTTCAAGAGGGCTAGTTCTGCTTTAGGTGTGAAGCCTGACAAAGCTAAGCAGCAGATTCCTAACTTGTGCCATGTTAAAGTTCCTGTCCCCACTGACTTAACTATCAACTGCAGCAAGGTAACAGGAAATATTGCTTGATTTCTGCATTTGGCAACAAAATAATCTAAAAGGAAGGCATTATATCATATATAAGTTAGCTATATTATGGTTGAAAAATACTGTAGGAGCCTTGTTTCATATGCTTATGCATGTATGCATAGGGAATTATTGTATTAATGAAATCATGTCGTTCTGTCTAAACTGCATTTTCCCAAAAAAAAAAAGAAAAGAATAAAAAGAAAGGGGATATAAATAAGGAAAGAAAGAAAAAAAAGAAGGTTTGTTAATTTTTAAGGAATAAATAAAAAATTAAAAAATAAACTTTAAAGAATAAAGAAGAAAAAAAGAAGGTTTGTTGTTCACTTCACGCTCTCTAAGAGCGTTTGTATTACAAACAGGTCCTCAATTCAAATTTTGGAGTTAAGAGATATGAAAAATGAAAGTTTTGGACTAATTTGTTGAAAAAGTTTAAATTGGACTTATTTGACCCCACATCACAAGTTGAAGGGCCTATTATTAGTCCATTATAATTATGATGGTCACTTGAAATTCTTGGCAATGCAGCAAAGTGCAACCGCGGGACCATTAATTTGGTCAGCCCAGTCCACAAAGGCCACAGTCCAGATCCAACACAACTATAAGAATGACCGCAGAGAATCGAGAGCAGCAACCTAATAGAAATTTGAAATTCAAATGCCGTTTGGTTCCAAAAATAAATCCAAATCTCAATTTCATTTAAAACAAAATCCTTAACAGCCGCTCTTCTAACGGTCCCTTTTTTTTTTTTTTTTCCTTAAACGGCTTTATCCTTCTCTCTCTCTCCCCTTCTCTGGTTTCGCCTCAATTTTCAGTCCTTCCTTTTCGCATTTGAGACCCTCTCATTTTCCAGGAAATACATAACTCAATCTTCTGGAGAAAATTTTATATTTTGTGCTATTTTGATCAGAGAAAGCTATTTATTGTTCAGGTTTGCCCTCAGATCTCCAGGTTCCATTTCTAGCATTTGTTTTTCCCAAAAAAAAAAGTTAAATTGTTGCAAACCTAAAGGAATGGTAATCAAGTTAAAATAAAAGCCTAAAATTTGCATTTTGTTTCGTGCATGATGTTGTCGTTGAAGAAGAGTGAGCTGGAATTTCATGGCTTTTTTGTTGTTGTGCTTAAAAGTTTGACATTTTATGAGTTTTTCAGTAAATTTAACGTTAAGATATGAACCCAAATTAACGAAATAATGTTTGAAGCGCGCATGATTTTGAGAGATTTTCTTTTGGTGCAGTCACAGGTTTTGAGAACATGTCTCACACTCAGAATGATCCACTTCTACAAGTGGAAACGACCTGTGGATCCCTTCTTTACGAATTGCAGGTTTGTACATACAATTTTAAAATAAAAGGAATTTTGATTTAATTTTTCGCTTACTGCTGTAGATGAAGTTTTTTGGGTATTTGGTGATGAAAAAAATTGCAGATAATATGGGATGAGGTTGGAGAGACAGAAAAAGATAGGGATAAAATGCTTCTTGAGCTTGAACAAGAATGTCTTGAAGTTTACAGAAGAAAGGTGGACCAGGCCAACAAGAACAGAGCTCAGCTCAGACAAGCTATTGCTGATTGTGAAGCTGAACTTGCAACTATCTGTTCCTCTATGGGGGAGCGTCCTGTTCACATTAGGCAGGTTGGAATTAATTAACACTCTCTCAGTTTTTCATTTGGTAAGGATCATGAATTAGAACAATTTTATATAGATTCAGGCAACTCATATTAGAAATGATCAAATTGGTCAACCAATATGATAGAATAGCATTAAAAACTAATCTGAAGCCTGTGATAATTTTACTAATGGGCTTTGATTGATGTCTAGGCACATGTAACTATGTTAAAGTATCAGAAACCAATCCAAAGCATGTAGATACCTCGAATTTTGTGTACAAAATTTTGAATCTTTAGACTAGCCATTTGATGCAAATAAAGTTAAACATCACTTAACTTGGAACCTCAATATTAGGCAAGAGCAAACTATGAAATACCATACACCTCTCACAGAATTTGAAATTTGGCCACACTTGCTGATCTGTTTCTTTTGAAGCAACTGTAAGAGGATATGAACGTTGCAACATGTTAGAGATTGTAATTGCCCTGAGAATAGGTTCTCTGTCTTTCTCTGTCTCTTGGTTTCTAAGTTGTGATTACTTTTAGGCTGATCAAAATGTTGAAAGCTTGAAGGAAGAACTTCGAAAAATTCTTCCACAACTTGAGGAGATGAGAAAGAGGAAATCAGACAGAAGAAATCAGTTCCTTGAAGTTCTAGAAGAAATTCAGAAGATCTCAAATGAGATATATGGATCTGCTGATCACCTTTTTGTTGATGAGACTGATCTTTCCTTGAGAAAGCTTGAAGAATTGCAAAGACAACTGCACACACTTCAAAAAGAGAAGGTTAGGGATCATTTCTTTCTGGACTACCATATTAGTTTTGCTTCTTACATCTTATACCGCTGATGGATCTTTCCTATGCCACAGAGTGATCGGTTGAAGCAGGTTCAGGAACATCTGGATACTTTAAACTCACTTTGCTTAGTCCTTGGTATTGATTACAAGCAAACTGTTGCTGATGTCCACCCAAGTTTTGGTGATACCGAAGGATCAAGGAACATAAGTACTGTTGTAATTCAGAATTTGGCTACTGCAATAATAAAATTGCGGGAGGTCAAAATACAAAGAATGCAGAAGGTGATAATATTGGTCTAGGTTTTATCCTATGTTTGATAAAAAGTGTTTTTTTTTTTAAATTACATTGTGCCTTAATTAATGACAGCTCCAAGATCTTGCAACAACCATGTTGGAGTTATGGCATTTGATGGATACTCCAATTGAAGAGCAGCAAATGTTTCAGAATGTTACCTGCAACATAGCTGCTTCAGAACATGAAATTACTGAACCAAATACTTTATCTGTGGATTTCATCAACTATGTGGGTAGCAATCATTTCAGGCTTGATTGTTTTATTTTTTTTAAATTTACTTAATTTGGTCTCTGAAGTTGTAATTATATAAGCATATGAAAATTTGATTGGCAGGTTGAGGCAGAAGTCTCAAGGTTAGAAGAGTTGAAATCAAGCAAGATGAAAGATCTTGTTCTGAAGAAGAGGTCAGAGTTGGAAGAGATATGTCGAAAGACACACATGGTTCCGGAAGCAGATTCTGCAATAGAATATGCCATAGAAGCCATAGCATCTGGTAATAGTCCTAACTAAAATCATTGCAACTTTTATTGCTTGCATCTCTATCACCTCAACATTTATTTTTTCCATAATGTTGCAGGAAATGTGGACCCTGCCAATGTCCTTGAGCAGATTGAACTTCAAATTGGTAATGTTAAGGAAGAAGCTTTTAGCAGAAAGGAAATACTTGAAAAGGTTGAGAAATGGTTGGCTGCATGTGAAGAGGAATGCTGGCTTGAGGAGTATAATAGGGTTAAGTGTCCAAATTGTCTTTGTGTTGGACCTTAGTTTTTCATTTATTTAATTTTGTTCTCAAATTCTCTTGGATGCTGTTGTACAGGATGAAAACAGATACAACGCTGGGAGAGGAGCTCATCTTACTCTCAAGCGTGCAGAGAAAGCTCGAGCTTTGGTTAACAAGCTTCCAGGTTGGTAGCTTTCATCTCAAACAGTTGATTAATCGATTGTTGGGACAGACAGCCCCCTTCGATTTATCAATATTGGCTGCTTTTAGTTTTATGTTCGTTTTCCTAGGATTTATGAAGACCCATTTTAGTTTATGTTGATTTGTTCTATTCTGTTGGTTTGTTAAAGACTTTCTATACCTCTGATAATATTTGGTTGTCTTCTCATAGTTGCTTTGTTCTTGTCCAGGAATGGTGGAGGGGTTGGCTTCAAAAACCATGGCATGGGAAAAGGAGAGAGGCATTGAGTTCTTATATGATGGTGTAAGTCCAGCAATTACTTAAGGTTTGCGTCCTCACTTTTGTGCGGACAAATTATCTGAACCACTTGATAAAATGTCCAGATTCGCCTTCTTTCCATGCTTGAAGAATATACTATATTAAGGCAGGAGAAAGAGGAAGAAAGGCGGAGGCAGCGGGTATGGACCTGCCATTTACTTTGTCCTACAGCTCTTTTCACTGAGGGCTGACTGCTAACTTTGAATTATTTTTGCTCTTTCTCTGCTATAGGATCAGAAGAAATTGCAGGGACAGCTGATAGCAGAACAGGAGGCACTTTATGGGTCGAAACCAAGCCCTTCAAAGACCCAGTGTGTCAAAAAAGCTTCTAGAGTTTCAACTGGAGGTTCAAGCAACAGAAGACTATCCCTTGGAGGAGCAATGCACCAAACTCCTAAACCGGATTCCAGCAAGGCTACACCACGTCTTGGCAAGAAACATGACCGAATGAACCAACATGACCCTTTAAATCATAGGCAGGATGATGGGTTTGCAGCATTGTCAGCCGGTAAGTTTATTTATTTATTTATATTTTTTTTAAAAAAAATGGGTTGATATAAATTTACAAAGAAGTTAGGGTCCATAATATTATTTTTGCTAAATATTTTTCATTTTCCTTTTTTTTTTTTCTTCTCTTCTTCTTTTCTTTTGTTGAAGATGAAATAATTGAAACTGAGCAATAACGGCTCGCCAATCTCCCCTCGGGTCTGGGAAGAAGACACATTTTTCTAATTGTTGATTGTTGAAGAAGTAGGTTCTGCCTCTTTAAATTTTTCTATTGACTGTCAGCTAAATGTTTACATAAGAATCCAGAAAGAACTGAATAATAATAATTACTTTTCCAAAAAAAATAATAATAATAATGAAATAAAAAATTAAACTTTTTATATGCATCTTAGAAAATAGTAACGCTGAAAAAATTCAGCTATCTTGTTTATGGTTTAAGAGCGACAATGTATATTATTGTGTATGTTCAATGGTTTTTGGTTAATTTTATTTTTCATTTTGTTTTGACTGCTGTATAGGCAGGAGAGGGTTGGATATTGCTGGTCTTCCTACAAAAAAACATCCCTTCAGTAATGTTAATGCTCATGAACCAGAGTCACCAATGCTGCGGAAACCTTTCTCACCTATTTCTTCCACAGGATGTTCAAAAGCTAATATAGTAGAGGATGTGACCACAGCACAGAGTGAGACAATTAAGAAGATAGTTACAACTACTCCGTCGAGGACGTACATGGCAGATGAAGAGAATCGGACTCCTAAGGCGGCAATGCCAATCGCTGTGCCCACAACACCTTTAACAGCGTCTGTTCCAATGCAGACAGCTATCACCCCAGCCCCTGTACCAATTCCATATGGTGCTACTCCAGCAGAAGAGGTTCCTGAGGAAATTGAATATTCATTCGAGGAAAGAAGAGCTGGATTTGTTCTTCCCAAAACTCATATTAGGTCTATACAAGTTTGATGTTATTGTTAGGCTTTGGAAGAGCTTGAATTGAACTGTTGAAATTACATATTTGATTTCCTTTACCTCCCATGTAATTGGGATTTGTTTGGGACAACAAGTCAATTGTAATTGGCTTTTTTACCTTGGTGTATATCTACGGGAACTAAATGTGGACTGGGTTGTTAAAAATTTGTACCTTTTTTACTATACCAAAAGGGGTAGAAGTTTAGCATTTTTGAATGATCTTTTTAAATGATGAATGATATACCTTGAGTTTAATTTTTTATTTGAATTTGAATTATTAATTGGAACTTGAATATCCATGAATGCTTGAATCCTTGAATATAAAATGAATGGCAATGAAAATTTGTTGATATAAATTATTAAATGTGCTTTAAATGCTCAGTATGTGATTTGAAATCATACTTACCCTAAGCATATATTGAGGGGAGTATATCAATCAAACTCAGACACACACTTAAGATTTTTAATTATCATTTAAAATTGTTTATCAAAGTTAAAAAAAAAGGGAGATTGTTGACCATTTGTATGATCAATATTTAATTAACTATTGTTTTGATTTCAACAATCAATTTTGAATTGCTAATATGTGTATTTGAGTCTATTTTTAAGTTAGGATCAAGACTAAATATAAAGATAGAGTTGTGCAATGCTACATGAATGAGATTGTGCAAGCCAAAATATAGCCTAAATATAAAGATAGAGTTGCTCACAAGTAGCATCACAATCGTGAGCATCTCCATGAACCTAAAGAAGAGAAGTCAAGCCAAAGAACAAAAGGACTCCTTATGATCTCTATCACAATCGTGAAGATGCCTTGCAAGATTAAAGAAGGCAAATCAAGCCATAGTTCAAAAGGATAGTGCTCCTTACAATCTCCATCACAATCATGAGGAAGCCCCATGAGCTAGAAGGAGTGAAGATACATTTACGATCTTGAGGAAACTCATCATAATTGTGACCACACTTTCACAATCCTAAAGTTCAAGAACTCAAGAAGCCAATTAAGGATAATGCTCCTCACAATCTCCTTCGATGATTATAAAGAAGCTCATGATCTAGTTGGAAGATAAGCAATGACTACTTTTAAGACTACAATGGCTACTTTTTAAAGCTTGCGATAATGAGCATCCTCCTCACAATCATGAGGAAGCCTTCATTTGCAAAAGCTAAAATAAGCATTAATGAAGATTAAGAAGCTTGGAGCACGAATTTCAGGTCCCCACAAGCTAGTTTTTCATCCTTGGCTATAAATACCTCTTAAAAAAACATTTAAGAGATTAGGAAGTTAGTCAAGTGAATTGAATTGTGCAATTATTGCTTAAATGCTCATTGCTCTTAAAATTCTCTTTGTAAACATTTATTGTAAACAAACTCTTATGAGAGTTGGGGTGAGTTAGTGATAGAATTCTTTCATTTACTTTTTCTTAAGATTAAAAAGAGGGTAGTGAGGATCTTAATCATTGATATTTAAGTGTTAGTCTGGCTAAAACACTTGGGTGATAGGTTTAAGGGTGAGCCTTTAGCAAACTATTGTTGAATTGTATGGTTGGTGTAAGCCAATGAAAACACTTTATAACAAGCTTTGAGAATAATATTAAGATGATTCAAAATACTAACTTGGTGATAAATTAGGTAGGGAAGTAGTATTGGTCATAATTAGGGCTATAATCGAGCCGGGTCGAGCCGAGTTTTGGACTACTCAAGCTCGGCTCGGCATAATATGTAAGTTTCGAACTCGGGCTCGAGCTCGGTATAATTGAAAATTCAGAGCTCGAGCTTGTTCGCAAACAAAGCTCGATTTGTGCTCGTTTACATGCTCATTTGAAGGCTCGTTCATTAGCTCATTTGTGGGCTCGTTGTGGGCTTATGTGTGAGCTCGTTTATTAGCTCATTTGTGGGCTCATTTATTAGCTCGTGTGTGAGCTCATTTGTGGGCTCATTTGTGAGATCATTTGTGAGCTCGTTTGTGAGCTCGATTGTGAGCTCGTGTGTGAGCTCGTTTGTGAGCTCGTTTATGAACTCGTTTGTTCCTAAAAAAATGGATATAACAATAATATACAAAGAGTATTAACTTTAAAGCATAAAAATAACATTATAAGCATAATATACTAAATAAGTACCAATGCATGAAAATATTACAGTCATCCTTTAATGCATAAAGTAAAAAAAAAGCCAAATATTACAATCATTAATGTTTGCATTAAGTAGCAATAAGTCTAAAATATCTTGAACCATGGAGAATTACAGCCCCATTGAAAATGAGAAGCCTAAAAACTGAAAAGAGCAGCCCCATCATTGAAAACAACACAAGCAGCTTGAAAATAGCAACTCCATCAATAACATTCACCAACAACAGCAGCTACAACAACACATACAACATCAACATCACAAGTAACATTAAATTTCACTAAAAAAACACATAAACACATCTAATTTCAGCAACAATAAAGCAGAAAATTAAGTTACCATAGGCAATTTTCAATTAGTTCATGAAGGTGAAGGTAGTGTAATTTCCTTGAAGTCCTCTTGATCCTATAAAAATAGCAAACAATTAGCAAATGTAAAACAAAAAATAAATATGAACTTAAAAACAAATTATATAATTTGAAATTACCCTTCTTTTTCTCTTTATCCCATAATAAGCACGTAGCCAATCTTCACCACATAATAAAATTTGAATTGTCTTTGCATCTAAAGAAGCCCGATATGGATCAATGACTCTACCTCCCGCACTAAAGGCAGATTCTGATGCCACAGTTGTAATTGGGATTGATAAGATATCACAAGCCATCCTTGAAAGCACCCTAAACTTTAGATAATTCATTTTCCACCATTGTAACACATTGAAATTCGAATCATCCTCACAAATATGCACACCTTCTTCTAAATACACATCCAATTCAGACTTCACTTGTTCAACTACAGATTCAATATTTCTTATGTAATTATAAAATTATGCCCTCCCCCTAATTCTTCCTTTACTACTCATCCCCAAACTAGAACTAGACATTTGTCTTTGACTATCACCTTGACCACCTTTTCAACATGATTTATTCTATGAGCTTTAAGATATTCTATATAAAGCATGCGTAAAGACTCCCTAACTGTAGTAACATGCTCAATACTATCAGCTGCAGACTAAATTAAAGGAAAGGACCATTCAATTAACTGCATCTTATTCCTATAATCTAACACTGCTATCATGGCTATCAACAAGTTACAATCACCCCAATACTTATTAAATTTATCCTTCATCTTCTTTACCATTGATCGCATACAACCATTTAGCTCATTGTATTTTTCATCCAATAACGTCTTCATATTATGAAGCTCGGGAAGAAATAAATTTGATGTAGGATATTCACTACCTACAATATATTGAAATTACTAAGTTCAAATAACCAATTTGGAAAACATTCAAACTCAATAAAAGTTTAAAAAAAAGTAGAAAAACATGCAAAATGAATAAAAATAAAAAAAAAGTAGGAAAACATGCAAAATTAATAAAAGTTAGAAAAGTAGGAAGAGATATAGCACCTGAAATGACATGGGTGACTTCATTAAACTCTTCTAAAAATGAGCAAATTTCATCAACTTTTCTCCAATCTTCCTCACTGAGCAAGAACAAATAATTTGAATCTCTTTGTGCATATCTTGGAAAGATATCCTTAAACTTCAAAGCAGCTGATAACATAAAAAATGTTGCATTTCACCTCGTACAACAATCAAGAACAAGGCTCTTTGAAGGTAATTTTAATTGCTTAACAATTTCCCCAAACATATTCAATCGACTTTCTGATTGTGTTACATATTTAACACGTTCGCGCACATTCTTAATTATGTCTCCAATTTCAAATAAGCTATCTTGGACTAGGAGATTCAAGATGTGTGTGCAACACCTAACATGGAACAATTTTCCACCAAGGGCCAAATTATTCTTATAAGACAGATTATCCTTCAACATCCGAATAGCCACATCATTATAAGATGCATTATCGACCGACACTGTCCACACCTTGTCCTCAATTTCCCATTCTACAAAGCATTTGCTCAATACATCACAAATATTGACTCCTGAGTGGGGTGGTGGTATATCACAAAAATTTAGAGTTCGCTTTTGCAAGTTCCAATCCGCATCAACAAAATGGCAAGTGA